>PVIC010000183.1:0-151945 GCA_004025085.1 Thryonomys swinderianus
TGATTTCTGCCTCTGAGAAGTGTCTGTTCATTTCAGTTGCCCATTTTTGAATTGGGTCTTTAAACTTGGGGAGGCTGATCTGTTTGAGTTCTTTATATATTGTCGATAATAGCCCTTTGTCTGATACACAGCTAGTAAAGATTTTTTCGCATGTTGTTGGTTGTCTTCTAGCAGTGCCAGCGACTTCTTTGGCTGTGCAAAAGCTTTTCAGTAGGATGAGATCCCATTTTTTAATGGTGATTTTTAAAGGAAGTAACTCCAGAACACATTCCAGGACCAGGGCGAGTCTCCTGACTTACCTATCTGTATCTGTATCTACCATCTCATCGCCAACTATATACTTATTTCCAGATCAATATGATGTCCACATCTGAGTTTATAACATATTTACTTGCCCCTTAGTATATGTTGATCTCCATGACACTACTCTTTTTTTTATTAGTATATGTGTGTGAAACATAATAATTACATTCATTGGGAAATTAGTGTGTATACATGTTGCATTCAAATCATTTTCATTTCCCTTTTCTGTGCTTAATTTTATCCATAAGTTGATGACCATATAACTATCTCCCATACTAACTCTATGAGATGCTAGCTTCTATTTTTCTAGGGCTGCCATAACCAGACTCCACACACTGGGTATGCTAAACAACACAGATTTATTTGCTTATGATTCTGACAGCTGGAAGTCTGAGACCAAGATGGTCTTGGTTCTTTTGGAAGCCTCTTTCTATGGCTTGTCATGGCTGTTTTCTCTGTGTGTCTTCAACTGGCCATTGTTCTGGGTGTGTCTGTGGACACCAGTCATATTGAATTAGGGAGCATGCAAATGACCTTTTACCTTAAACACCTCTGGAAAGATCCTACATCAAAATACAGTCATCTGGGCCGGAGGGTTAGCTCAGTGGTTCCGGTGCCTGCCTCGCAAGTGCAAGGTCCTGAGTTCGATCCCCGGTGACCACATACATTGCTGGGCATGGAGACTCACGCCCACGAGCCATCAATACTACATCCCACAGTGCGGGGCGTGGTGGCTCACGCCTGTAATCTCAGCACTCGGGAGAGGCAGAGACAGGAGGATTGCTGAGTTTGAGGCTTGCCTGGGCTACATAGTGAGCTCAGGGCTACATAGTGAACTACAAAGCGAGACCCTATCTAAAAAAAAAAAAATACAGTCATTTTCGGAGCCAGTGGGTATTAAGATTCCCACATAAGAATGTTAGTGCACTGGAATTCAGCTGCTCACAGAGGACATCTCTTTTCCAACTTCTCTCAATGTCAGGTATGGTGCCAGCACATAGTAAATGTGCAACAAATATTTGACAAAGATAGAAGATGCTACCACAGTGTCTCAGGGAAAAAGATCTCAAGGGATGTCCTGAGGGAAGGACAGAAGTAGGGACATAGCAAGGAGTAGCTAGAGTTCTTGGGATGGGAGGTCACAGTGGAGGATATTGAAGCCCTGTCAGTGAGGAGAGGAAGGAGAGTGCAGATTGAAGGAAGAAGATGAGACTTGAGTGAATTGAACCCAGAGATCAGAGGCAGTAGGTGAATGAAATGGGGCTGCAGAAATGGTGCTGGTTCACCATGTGGAACCAACTCGTGGCCGCTTGCTGCAGCCCCAGCAGAGTAAGTGAGGAGGGGAGGTGCATTATCTGCCTGCTTGGTCTGCAGTCACAGGCGACTCTCTGCTGCCAGCTTTTACAATCCCCGCAAGGCAGGATCCCTCTGCCCATTTGTTTCCTCCCTCCTTGCTCACTCTTCCAGCTGCTCTTTCTTCAAAGGAGAGACGATTACTTGCTGGTAGTTCATCTTAAGTCACAAAGGGGAAAGCTGCTGGGCTCTGGAGCATTTTATTCCAGGAGAAAGGAGGATAAAAGATGAATGCCAAGGAACATGAGTTCATGGGATTTAAGTGAGAAGTAACTAGACCCTAAAATTTAGATCTCAGAGAAGAGAGGCAGGGAATCTGAACTCGGAGGCTGTCACAGCCGACCTAAGACTTTCAGTCCCATCTTGTTAGGCCTAATCTGCCTCCCCTGATCACACTGGCATCTACACACGCTGCCTCGGAAATGTGGGTGCTGCAAGCTGAAGATTAGGAGTGGCGCTGAGCAGTATCGTCACCTCTCACAAGCTTAGCTGCTGCAGATGCTTATAAAATAATTTCCGTCTTTATCTAAAGGCAGAAGCCCCCCCCCCCCCGTTAGTATTCTGGCTTTTTCTCTTCTCTTCCGCCTAATAAAAACTTCGGTGCAGAGCTCGCCTGTGTAATCAGAGCTGTGCAGGCTCCTCTCAGAGCTGCTTCGCAGGCTGCTCTGCACTCCTACGGCCGAGGAGCAAGGGATAAAACTTTGGGAAGTAATGATGTCTCGAACAGCAGCTGGCTCCCGGGGGTCAGCCCTTGCCTGAGCTCTTCCTGCCCTTTGTGCGCCCCCAGAAAAGAAGTCTGGCTTATTTACCATTTTAGAAAGTTAGACCTTTTCAAAGAGATGCCCCAGGCAAAACACCCTTCCTTTCCCATCTTTCTGAAACTAATGACTCTTCTCAGAAAGTTTTGACAGTGAGAGTTGTTCCGACAGCTGAGGGAGTTTGCTGGGAGCCAGGCTGGCAAGCAGCCCGTGGAAATAGCTGGGCTGCAGGCTGCAGGCTCAGGGAAGACTGCTGTATAGTGCAACAAGTCTGATGATCTACATTGGCTATGTAGGAGGGGGGCTCCAAGCTGGGAAGTCCTTGGGCTGGGGTCATGCACCCTAAGTCAGATGAAGGTCGGAGGGTTTGTTGCTGTAACACAAGAAGAAGAAAGAGTCCGAGATATAAAAGGAGGTGAAAGATGTTTCTTGCACACACAGCATCTCAATGAATTCCTAAAGTGATGACAATAGGTACGTCGTTCAATATTTGCTTCTATTTTTGACAAAAGAAGAGATCCAGAAAGGGTAATACGAACAGGGTTATATATCCTGCTGACTCCCATGGACCCCCAGGGATAAGGGATGGGGATGGAGTGTTTGTAGCTAGAGATGAAGGATGTGGCACCCACACAACCTGTGACCATCTCTTTCGAGAATGTGATGCCTACACAGATCCTTCTAGGATAAAGAGAACAACACAACTATTAACTACTACCACAGTAACCCATCCCACATTTATTATTTTCCTAGTTGTTACAAAAAAGTGATTGTTGGTGAGGACAGGAATTACAGTAATTCTTATTTTTTAAGATTTAGAGAGCCTTTGAAACTCAACCAAGATGATAATGCTGGTAAACAAAGAAACAGGAAAATGTCCAGCAAGTCACTGCAATACAAACACTACCTTTTAAGAAGCCAAACTTCTGGGAAAATGCCTGATTTACCACAGTAGAGCATCTGCAATGTAAGATAATTAGTCTAGTGGATGCTAATGCAACTGGTCCATGGCTATATGGTTGGAAGCAATCCATCCCATAACTGCTTTGTCAGGTTCTAAATAAGGATGGTGGAAGAGTAGGGGAGATAGAAGGGATGGTGTATCCTTCCTTACTACCTCTGTGTGTTGAAAAATCCTCATTTTCTCAGCACCTTGGGAGATTCCAGTGTGACTGCTGAAGTCAATTCCACATGGTGTTCAGGGATGCTGGGGCCAAGAGAGTGCTGGGTACTTAACATAAATCGAGTGAGTCCCTGCTCAGCCTGGAGTTATGGGTTGGAGGAGAGAGGAGGGGAAATCTGTGCCCCTATTCAGGTTGCTGACAGGATTCTTTTCCTTGCAGCTCTATGACTGGGGCTTCTGATTGGCTGCTGACATTCAGCCTCAAACTGACTGGAGTTCCCGCCACTATGTTCTCCCAGAGAGAGTTCATGGAACATCTTTTTGGCTTCCTCAAGGCCACAGAAAACCTTCTCGTTTTTATCTGGTAAGTTGGAGTCTTAGATAATGAAATGTAGTCACAGGCTGACATTCCATCTCCTCTGCCTTGATTAAGTGATCTAATCCAGCCAGTCTCTAGTGGCTGGAAGCAAGTCAGAGGTTCATCTGCACCCAAGGAAAGGGAGTTATGCAAAGGCAGGATCCGTGGGAGTTCACGGGTATGTTGGTCTTTTTACTTCATTAAACCTGTTTTTGCCAAGGCCATCTAAGATCTTCCAATTGATAAAGAGATCGTTTTTATTTCATTTGAAATTGACAGGTAACTGAGTACCAAGCATTTTGTACACATCATGATACTACATCTTTGGAGACTGCTATGTTTTCCTTTCATCTCCATTAGACAGAGGGGATAGCTGAGACACAGGAGAGAGCTGTTAAACAGGAACAATCCGACTTTAGAGTGTGCGCTTTTAACCATTATTCAAAACTACCCTCAGACATTTCCAATTGATTCTTTTACATGTACTTGACCTCTATGCAGTATTTGACTGTAAATGTGATGCTTTCCCCCTCTAGCTACTCTCCAGTGTTTCTTCTTCACTTTCTTTGGCTGTTCTTTTTTTTTTTTTTTTTCTTTTTGAGACAGGGTCTCGCTTTGTAGTTCAGGCTGGCCCTGAGCTCACTATGGTGCCCAGGCAAGCCGCTGCGAACTCAGCAACCCTCCTGTCTCTGCCTCCCGAGTGCTGGGATTACAGGCGTGAGCCACCATGTCCGGCATTGTGGTATGCAGTGTTGATTGTTGGTGGGCGTGTCTCTACGCCCAGCATTGTATGTGGTTACCGGGGATCGAACTCAGGACCTTGCGCTTGCGAGGCAGGCGCCAGAACCACTGAGCTAACCCTCCAGCCCTGGCTGTTTGTCCTGATCTTCTATCTTTTTTCCTTTTCTTGTTTACTATAGCTCCATTGTCCATAAGGCTTTATCTCTAGGCACCCCCCCATTCCTTAGGAATCATATTCACTCCCATAATGACAACACTATATCTATCTGTATGACTCCCCATTATTTCCAACGTTTTGCTCCCAGCTGATCCCCAAACTTTTATTTCTAACTACTAGCTTGTCAATCTTACCTAGTGCATCCCTCAAATTAAAAATGAACAAAGTGGGACTTTTCTTTGGCTGCCAGAGTTGAGATTCCAGACTTGCTTGTGTCTCTTTCCTTTCACTCACTCCTCTATTCACCTATTTTCCACCAGGGCAATGAAGCTTCTGTCAGTGATACGCTCCAAGCACAGCGCTGAATGCTCCAGGGGATAAAGAGATGAGCAGGATGTGCTTCTTGCCCTGAGCCATGCATCACTGGAGCACTATAAGTGAATTTCTCAAGGACAGACGAATATTCAGCCATCTCTACATCTTCAGTGTGTGGCATAATACCTAGGCACTAAAGATAGTTGGAGAATGTTTCTTGAGAGAAGACCTGTTATGTCTTTTAAAAATAATAATGTTTATCACATAGCATTGATGATTTAATTATATAAACATCTTACTCCCCACTACTCAAGGTCATGAGATTTCAAAGACAAAAATTTTCAAAAAGACAAAAACTTCTCTTCCATTTCTGTTGGTACCTACTGTGTCACTTGATACCTGAAATAGGCGCTCACAATCTTGGTAGTTTCATGTCATCAGCACAGGCTAAAACTATTGACCAAATAAACTCAGGGTCTCTGATTCTTTTAAGAGATGATAAGACTCTGGTGATAAGTAGGTCACGACTTGCAACTGTGAACAGGATTGTATTATCACAGTAAAAGAATCTGTATCACACAGAGAAAAGGTTATATTCAGGTCCACTTTGCTCCCCAGAGGGAAAGATTGTGATGAGTTTCACGAAAGGATTCATTCCAAGATTTTTTTATGCAAATATGAGAAATAGGAATAAAATTATATATTTTGTGTACAAACAGGTACATATCTCTATTTGTATCTCTATAGCTAATCAAAGGCATACTGCTGGTATTAGCTTAAAACTTGTTTTTCCTCCTCAAAAATATGTCTAAGTCATCTTTTCATATCAGCCCTGGATCTCATTTAGGATGTTTCTAGTTTTTTCTTGAGTGTGTTTGAACTTAAAGTTTCTTTCTAACATGGGATCTAGAAGCTAATTTTCTGGGTCACAGTTATGTACACATTAACATTTTAGACATGTTCTGAAATTGCCTCCCAAATGGTGCCATCAATTTTTATCTTTTTTCTTCTTAGTCGTGTTTATGTCCCATAGCTCATCAACACTTGATAATGTCAAACATTTAAGTTTTGACATCTCTCATTTCAAGGGATGATTGAAGGCTTTTCAAAGGCTGCCCTGGGTAAGGATTTTCCATTTGTTTCTGAAGAGTGTGTCCAGAACATCTAAGATTATGTCTGATTCTAGCAACTTCTTCTGAATTATGACACCATCTGCACTGGGGATAAGCTCTCTTTCCAGCTTATTTTTCCTCCTAAAGGATTTGGTCTTTTGAAAGAGGACTCGTCCATCTTATTGGATATGGAATTGATCAGGAGCATCTGTACAGTACACTTTTTTTTTTGAGAATATAGGAGTTAATGTCTATGCCAGTTTTGTAAACCGGGTTGATCTTCCTGCTTGCCCTAAGAGCTCCAAAACAACAACAAAAGCTGCTGCTGCTGCTGCAGCAACAGTAATAGCAACAACAACAATACAACAACAACAATGACATTGTCTTTTCAGGAGTGGATCCAGGTGAAAAGAATCAAAGCCCTAGGATGAGTTAAGGAATCTGTATCATTGAAAACTTTTCCACGTGAGCCTCAGCTGGTTTGTGGATTGCAATTTTGGGAGCCACTGATGTAAGTAAAAATGCAAAGGTTGATTTCTATATGTTATATAAAACCCATGAAGCAGAGAAGTCTTGCATGCAGGAATACTTGAATTCAATTCCCTGGTGAACCTTTGCAGAAACTGGTGGCTTTGGGCAAACCTCACTTTTTTGAATCTCTAATGGTCCTACCAAATAGTTGTGGATGTCTCTGTGAAGTACTGGTTTATATCCAGCCACCCAAATCAAAATAGAGTCAAAACAGAGCAAATCATGTAGCTTTTTGCCTGTTTCCATGGTATCATTACTCCAAACTAAGACTCTTGTAAGTTATCTCCCTTGTCATCTCACCATCTGTGAATCTGAACCAGAATAAAAAAGCACTCAGCACATCTAAGTAACAGATGTAGATTCAGCACTGTGAAGTTGAGAGGTGAGCAGCAGGAGGAGACAGGAAGGAGCAGTTGAAGGGGAGATGGAGACTGAAGGTGAATAGATAAGACTTAAGCTTCTAAGAGGTTATGAGGGTGAGACTGACTTTGCTGAGCCACAACTTCTCCACCTGTCAGATGGGATGGTAATGACTATGCTACGATGTGGTCATGAGAATAAAAATGGATAATTCACCTATAAACAGCACAGTGTCTGGGATAAAGTGTTCTTCAGTTTCTGTGATAACGTGGGAATTGAGTCTTGACAATACAGTGGGAATAAATCAAAAGAGGGAAAGAAGCCAACATAAATTGGGAGCTAGCTGAAATTTAAGGGAGATGGTTGCAGCTACTCTTAGAACAAGTCTGAAAATAGGACTGTATTGGTTTCCAATGGCTGCTGTAACAAATCAGCTCAAATTTCGAGGCTTAAAATGACACAGATTGATTATCTTGCAGTTCTGGTGGTCAGTAGTCTGAAATAGCCTTAGTGGGGTAAAATGAAGATGTTATCATGGTCACACTCTTTCTGAAAGATCTGGGGAAGAATCTGTCTTAGCCTTTTCAGCTTCTAGAAGTTGACTGTATTTCTTGGTACCCGATCTCTTGCTTCATCTTCAAAGCCAGCGATGCAATAAATGTTACTTCTAGAAGTTTCCTTGTGCTCACGTCCAAAATGTACACATGAAATAGATCCAGTTTTGGTGGATATATATTAATAAAACTCTTAAGGGGAAAATGTCAGATGCATTGCATCTTCCCATCTTGTCTGAATTTCCTACCCTCCTCTGCCACATACAACAATGCTTAAGATTACATTAGCTTCACCTGGATAAGACAGGCTAATCTCCACCTAATGTCCCTAGTTTAATCATAGCTACAAAATCCTCTTTGCCATATAAGGCGATGTATTTACAGTTTCTAGGGATTGGAGGTGGGCATGTTGCAGGGGCCATTTTTCTGGCTACCACAAAGACTTAAGAATAAAGATCTGAGTTACAGGTGATGTCAAAGATAGGTGCAGATAATTGAGAGCATGCAAAGAAAAAATTTTCCCTCAAGATCCGAACATTCGTTTACTTAAATTTTGCAATAAAATAGTTATGATGTGAATTAAATGGGAATCTTACATGTAAAATGGACTCAGCAAAGTTTTAGTAAGCTCCTGCTGTGTTCCAAGTGCTGAGGTTTAGCACTGGGAACTTCACAGTTTCATAGGACAATGGATGGACCAATGTTGCAGGGAACAAGCGACTTGTATAAAGAAGCTGTGCATAGACATGGACACATCATGAGAATGGGAAGTGTTTATTTGGGGACCAGTGAGAACCTGTTAAGAACCACTCAGGAAAGACAAAATTTTAACTGAGTCTTGAAAGATGGCAAGAAATTAGATACATCAGGAAAAACAAAAACAAAAAGACAACCTCCCTCACCCCAGGAGATTACAGAGTCTTTGGATTCACTGGTGGGGTACCTGTGCTCATGCTTATGAGGCAAAGCTATCCATGAGTTTGATGGAAGGAAAACCAGGCCTCCTTCCCTCACACACAACTTTCCTCTTGTCACTGAACTTGACCAACAAGTATTGTCTGAGTCCTACTTTTGAAGCCACCTCAGAAGTGTCCATTGCAATCTTCCTTGACAGACAGAAACTTAATTAGAACAGTGATCCTTTCCAAGCCTTCCTATAGCCCAGAGGAAGAGAAGCTCAAAGAAAGAAGCTGCACTTTACTCTCCCTCAAGGTATTTAGGTATTTATAATGGTTCATAATTTTGCCCCAGATCAAAACAAGCAGTGTTTGAACCCAGTCTTCCCATGTGTGCTCTGGTGGACTCCTGGTTCAGCCGCTCTGTGTGTCTTCTTGTGTACAAAGCTGGAGAATGATGATAGGTTTATCACTAGTTGTTGATGGGGGTTTGAGCAGCACTAGTAAATCATTTAGGACCAAATGCATGAATTGTAGTAAAACTCAGTGCTCGTTGGCTAGCTTTGTTTCCCATCATTTCTGGCACAAACTGGATGTGAGTGAAAGTCTAATGGTTAGAGATTATGTGTATGTTTGATCACAGAGAAACCACAAAACCCCAGATTGGTGTGTTTTCTCTTTATTTTGCATATATGAAAATAGTCTCCAAAGCATTATAAGGCTCACGTAAGCCACAGGATAGATGAAGACTGTTGAGCCCACAGCTAGAATCTGCATGTCTGAACTTTTAGTCTGAAATCATCTGGCCTAGAAGAGAGTAAGGGGAAGATATCAGGATGTTGATGAAAGCTTGGAGGATGGGGTTGGACTGTATGCAACACCCTCCTGTCCATCTCCACACGTGTGCCTTTAAGTGCACAAAGAATCTCCACACCTCCACTCACCACCCACCCATGACCTTGAGAATCTATGCAAGGCCTTTGCCTAGGGCACTCATCTTTCCCTTCAGGAAAAACACTTGAAACTCAGTGAGACTCCTTTTCTCTGCCCCAGATGGCTTGAAGAAGAAGAAAAATACAAAATAAGAAAATAAAAATTTATAAAAGTGACAAGCAGCCCTTGGAATGTGGCCACATGGCAGGATAGAGCGTAAATGCCTTTTCTTCTCCTGACAAAGAGAAAGCAGTATCTTTTGGTGACATAACTACCCTTCCTTAGCTTTGATAATTATGGGATTAAAGACCCAGTCTCCTAATTTTTGATATCTTAAAAACAGTCTGTACCTTCTCCCTAATTTCTTAAAAAATAACAGTAGAAAACCTGTGGAGTGTTTTCTAAGGTCAGACAGCCAGCCCTGAGCCCCTCAGGAAAACACCTTCAGAAGAGTAAATGAAAATCAGATCAAGCAGGCTTAGGTTCTAGACCTTAGAATGGTCAATAGCTACATGATTCATTCTCTCTCTTTAAACATCGTGGTTCAACCATGATATTCTTGACTGTCAGAGACTTTAAAGACTTGATTCAGCCACCAAATACTTACTAAACTCCTTCACATGGTTGGGTAGTTCTGTGACCATTTTAGTGTCTCTATACACCAGTGAGTGTATGGCTTAGAACTGGCCCAGTGGAACAAGTCCTCTCCAGGTCACAACAAGTGATTGAATGGGGGGTAGGGATATAATTTAAGCAGAGCCAATCAGATCCTGCCCTGAACAAGGTATTTGGTGATGGAAATGTGTTATTTTTTTTCCTACTGGGAGGGGTGAACTGGGAAAAAATGGACTTAGACATCTGGGACTGATCTCCCCTACCACTTCAGCACAGCTCTTCTGAATAACAAAGCTGGTAAGCATAGAAGGTGGTTGGGGGAAGTGTGCTTGTGTCTGTAGGCCATTATCACAGTCTTTGAAGATTCATTCTGAAGCTATTTTTTTTTTTTGCTCCAGTTTTGCAGGTATTTAGTATCATTGTAAGCTGGTTAAATAAATTATTATTATTATTTTTTTGTCTGAACCTGGTCAGAGTTTAGTTTTTGTTATTTACCCACACAACCAAAATGCTTCTGGCTGATGATAATTGCTTACAAAGCTGTCAAGATTAGGTTTCTGGTAATTTATGCATTTTCATATCCACCCTTGTACACATCTCAGCCCTTTAGTTGTTCTGGAAAAGTCTGGTTCCAGTTTCCATTGAACTCCTGAGTGTGAAGGAGTTGACCTCTGTCTTTGCTTGACATGATTTCCTCATCTCTGACACGGAGGGATGCAAAATCCTAAGAAACCCAGATTATACCCAGTACTGTGTTCCATCTTAGTACTCAATGTACTTGATGAGGTTTGATAGGAGACCAATGGGTGGAGTGGAATGAGTGAAGCACTAAGCACCTCCTTTGTGCAGGAGGGAGTGGGTATAGGAGAAAAAATGGGGGAGAATGAGCATTGGTAGAACATCTGTCATGGATCCTCAGCTACTGCTAGCTTCTTTTCTTTCTCCATTATAGGTATTATTTTTATTAAGCACAACACTATATAGTAGGGATTATTACCTTTATTTTATAGACAAGAAAAAGAGATAGAAAGAAATTGAGTCCCTTGTACGGGCTGTGTACACAATGTTTTGAATTCAGATCAGCAAATTCTCATGTGTGAAACCGCACAGTCCACGTGTTTGTTTTTTTTTTAATTGGTTTGTGAAGAAGATGTGACCCCTGTTCTAAAGGAGCTCAAAGTCTTCTGGAAGCAAGTAAGACAATAATAATTAAGCAGTGATTAATAAGACCACATGAGGACCACAGCCATAAGGTACAGGGACATACAATCCCAGGAACATTGGGACTCTGAGCAGAGAGGCCTTCTATCTCAGCCTCAGATCTGTTCTGCTGCCTCAGTGCAAAATACATTCTGGGTGATGATGAAGAGAAGCTGGACATAGTAGCCTTCTCCTAGAATCCCAACAGTCTAGAAGGCTAAGATGGGAAGAATGCAAATTCAAGCCCAACCTGGGCAATTTAATGATTCCATGAGACACTGTCTCCAAATAAAAACTCTGAAGATTGTCCATAAATGGCTGAACTTCAGCGTGACTTTTGGGAAAGGCCCTTAGATTCACTCTGTGAAGAAAATTTGTGACTGCTGGCCCCTACACTGATCTTCTCCAGCAAGGGATAGCTAGTTTCTGTCTTCATCTGTTCTCCTTTAATCGCAGTTGGGGATATTTCAGCAGAGAAACTGTAAAAATAGTTTATGTAGTTAGCTTTTGAGTAAGTCAAGGGGTAGGGCCTGAAGTACTATTCAGGGATCAACATATTTATAAGAATTAAATAAGAGTTGATAGTGAACTAGGACCAGGATGAAATGAATGCTACTTCCTCCCTACCAAAGAGTGAAACAACCCCTTCTTACTAAGCTCCTGAGTTTCCATGAACTTAAAATGCAAAACAACCAGTTGTTCTCTGAAACCCAAGGTTCCTCTAAACCCTACATGCTGACTAACAGATAGTGTGAGTCTTGATTGCATATTTTTTTAAATTGAATTATTTGTTGGTACATTTTATATATAGCTCACAATCACATACAACATTGGGGAATTTGCACCAGTATATGACACAAGTTAGTTCTCATTTTTACCCACATTCCTACCTACCCACAGTCTCCCCCCTTATATACATGCTCTTTCATTTTCTTTTGGAATCATATTTATTCTTTCCCCTCCTTATGTTCCCACACCAAATTCCCTTTGGCTATTTCCTATTTTACAAAAACTATAATACATTCTAGAACTCATTTACATCTACGGGTTCTCATACCAAAGAAAAGATCCAGTATTTGCATATCTGTGATCTAATTTTCATTTATTAGTGTGACCTCCAGGTGTATCCATTTACACAAAAGAATGCATATTTTAAATTCACAGAGCTACTTGGGCTAGATAAACACTAGGCAGTGGAGCAGCACTTGTGCTCTGTTTATCCATAAAAAGTTCTATACCAGGGCTGGAGGGTTAGCTCAGTGGTTCCGGCGCCTGCCTCCCAAGCGCAAGGCCCTGAGTTCGATCCCCGGAAACCACACATAATGCTGGGCATGGAGACACGCCCACCAACAATCAACACTGCATACCACAATGCCAGACGTGGTGGCTCCCGCCTGTAATCCCAGCACTCAGGAGGTAGAGACAGGAGGATTGCTGAGTTCGCAGCGGCTTGCCTGGGCACCATAGTGAGCTCAGGGCCAGCCTGAACTACAAAGTGAGACCCTGTCTCAAAAGCAAAAAAAAAAAAAAAAAAGTTCTATACCAATGGGCCACCTAAAAACTTCACTTTTCAGATTTTCCTCCTGGAGAAATCAGATTTTTTTTTCTTCTTCTCTTTAGTTCCAATAAAACATTTCATACTTAAAAAAAAAAAACTAAAAATGGTTCAATCTTCAGTACTGACAAAAATGAAAAGCATTGCCCAGTAGAAGTCTCTAAATCCAGAATGAACATTCTGAATATGAAGAGATCCTCCTTCAGGACTAAAGTGACTTTCACATCTCCAGGAGAGGTTGGAGAAGGAACTGAAGAGCTCTTCTAATCTGAAGATTGATGGTGAATTAACAGTAGCTTGTTTGAAGGACTTCCTGAATACTGAGTGAAACCAAACAAAGCAAAATGAAATGAAATGATATTTACATATCTGTGATCTATTTATTTCACTTATTAGTGTGTCCTCAAGGTGTATCCACTTGCACATAAATGAATGAAATTTATCATTCTTTATGGTAGTCTAATACTCCATTATATGTAAATACCATATCTTTTCTCTGGTATGTGAACCTGTAGATGTAAATGAGTTGTAGAATGTATGATAGATTTTGTGAAATAGGAAATATTCAAAGGGAATGTGGTAGGGGGAAGTAATGAGGGGAAAAAATAAATATGATTTGGGAAGAAAAAGAACATGTATATAGGGGGTGGGGGATGTGGGTGTGTAGGGATATGGGTAAAAATGAGAACTCATGTCGTATACTGGTACAAATTCCTCAAGTTGAGTGTGATTGTGAGAATTCAATTAAAATTTTAAAATACTTAAAAATTAAATGTTAAATAATTTATTGTATATGAAGTAAGGAGCTTGAGTATAAAATTTTGTTTATTTAATTTCATAGGTGTAAATAAATTATTGTATTGTTTGGACAAAGAAAAAAAAAGAAATGAAGCCAAACAAAAACAAAAAGCCAGGCATTCACACTCAAGATGTGGGGAGAGAGGTGCTTAAACCTTTCTGGTGGTCATGCTAAGTTCACCAGATACCTCTGGGAGTGAGTCTGGGCCATACAGTGGGGTGAGTTGATGAGTGGAGCTGGATGCTGGGGATGGGAGTGTGGGAGAAGGTAACTGTCCTTGGGGCCACTGAAGTCCTAGGAGTAAGAATATAGAGCTCTCAGGTAGAGCTCTCAGGCTGTGGCAGCCTGTTACTAGACACTGCAACTCTGTGCAGGAAGAATACATTTTATGCTAAAATATGATGCTTATGCTTCATGGAACTTTCCTAAAATGAATGGAATGTGTGTGTGGTGGTGTGCGCGTGAGCGCGCGTGTGTGTGTGTGCACATGCATGCTGAAGAGCATGGGAGACAGGGAGAAATGGGAATGGGAAAACATCCCCCTTTGAGGGGAAGGGAAGGTACTTTTGAAAAGCCCAAAGCTTAATGGGGAATCTGACTAGGTGCTATAGGTTTTTTTTTTTCCCCCCTTGGTACTGGGGATCGAACTCAGGTTCTTGTATGTCCAAGGTTGGCACGGTACCACTTGAGATAAATTCCCAGCCCTTATAAGTTTTTTTTTAAATGTTTTATTTTGCTAAATCTTACATTAACCTTAGCCAGTACCCTCTTTATGTTTGACTAGAGGAAACTGTAACTTGACGACACAAAAAAATGTACTGAGGAAGAGTAGTAAGGGAAGACTGAGTGAGATCAGATAAGCATGTTAGGGGGAACTGTGAACACTGGTTTCCTGTTACTGCAGGGGACCCGAGGAGTTTGAGGAATAGATTGACTGTGTGAGTCTGGCTGTTGCCTGAAAGGGGAGAATCAGAGACTGACTAAAGAACAGCGTTACATGTTTGACAACAGGGTGGTTAAGATTAGCCTTGTGGCAGTGAAGCTAGACTGCTCAGGGAGGTCCTTCCCACAGAAACAGACTCTGAATTATTTCTTGAATGAATCGAGTGGTGGGTGTGGATGCTGAGAAAACCAGCTCTTGGAAACTGTGCAAGTGTCACCTATGTGTTCCTGACCTCCTAGATTCCTGTGAAGACAACACAACCCAACAAACTACTTCTTTATAGCAAAATGTCTCAAATTACAAAGACCCTACACTTTCAAGGATGGAGGTGAGCTGAACATCAGACCTTCTGTGCCCTGCAGGCCCCAAGTCCTTCCTAGAGCAGGAAGGGAAAGCTCAAAAGAAGCCCTGCTGGCTTGGGAGTCGACTGCTGAAAACTTAACCTCGGCCGAGCTCCCATAGCATGCTACTTAGCGTGTTGCATACTCACATGTAGCTCATTCAACCTTCACATGTGGTTTTGTGGACCAGGAAGGTGAGACGTGGTGATATTGAGATCTCCCTAAAGTCCTATGTCAGATATGTGGTAGAATGTGGTTGTGAACTTCCAAAGGACAGATAGTTATGTCTGCTGTACAGGTATAGGTGTGGTCATGTGTGTGGTACTGGTGGAGGAGGTATTGGTGATGCTTGGAGACATTAAAGCTCACAGTACTCTACACATTTCCTGCACATTGTCCAAATTTAGGTGACATTTACTGACTTGACACCCAAGCGCAGAACTCAGCTGACACATTTCTCATCAACATTGATGTGCACTAAAAGGGACAAGGTACTTTTGGAAGTCTGTTAGGGGGCTATGCAAGGGGGAGAGAAGAAATCATGACTTTGCCATGAAGAATTCTCTTGATTTAGAGTTTCTTAGGCATAGCATTTGCTGATACTAAAGGTCTTTGCTGGGCAAGGGCAGCACTGGGGGCCCACTGGGCCTCCGAATGGGGAGAAAGAAGGTCACTCAGTGTGGATAGTCACAGGAGAAAGGAGCTGGGCTGGCCAGAGAGCAGAGCTCTCGCCAATCTCCAATCAGATATACGCCCTGAGCTGCTTATGGCCTCTCTCTCCGGAATTACAGGTAATAAGGTAGAGCTGATGTTAATGGTTTATGACACGAATTCATTTTGAGAACTATATGCTTCACCCATCGCTTTTATTTTTCAATTTGGATCTGTTGAGTATTAATAGCTTTGGGGCTATGTTTTCCATTTTAATCTTGCTTTTTCTCATTTCCAAGTAGATTCCTTCTTTCAATTTATACAAACATTAAACCTCCATTTCCTGCAGCACCTTGCCTGCCTCCATGCGCTCTCTTTCTCTTTGCTGACCTTGTGATAAAACTTTTCTTCCATGGGTGCAGTCTCCTCACACCAGATCTACCTTCCCAGCTCCACCAGGTCCCATGACCTCACACTTTAGCCATATTTTGCTGCTTGGTATTTCTCATCAACATTCTCACACTTTGGGCTACAAGAAAGACCTGACTCGAAGCAGTGGAGCTTTAAAATACATAGGTCTTTAATATTTCACAGAAGAAGATGCCCAGAGTTGGGCAGTTCTAGGGCTGGTTAATCTGGAGACAGAGACAAGGACCTCAGGGACAGTGCAAAGTCCTCCCAGCTTTTTCTTCTCCATTTTGAATGTCAGGACTTGTCTTTAATGTCCAGCATGTCTTCTTTTCATCATAGGAAATGGAGATAGCTTCAGGGTTCCTGTTTTTCACCGCCATATTCCTCTTTGGTTTTTCTGTTTCCTTTTATGGGCAGAATATTTGCCCAGGCACTTCTGATACCATAGATTTTGTTTCTTCTTTATTATAGTCAGACCTCGTGCCTAAACCAGTCACCATTTGACTTGACCTTGGTAAGTCTCAACGAAGGACAATCTACTTCCTGGGGTTGGGGCCGCCTTTTGTTGCTCTTTGTTGGCTGATACCCCTATGAAAGCTCACAGAAAATGGCTGTTTTACTAGTAGACATTGCTTTATGGATGGCTTTTGCTCATCTGTGTAGCTTTACTCATGCTGTGTTCTTTTCTGTGCCATCTTCTTCTGTTGCCTCTTGACCTCAAACAACAGGTAATGCTAAGTTTGCCTGGTCAGAGGCGGTCCAGGTAGACAGTGGTGGGTCTAGCTACTTCTTGCCTGTTTCATTGCCCTGCCCCAGCCATATGTTAGTTTTCTCCTCTGATATAAAGGATAGTGACTTAGTCAATCCATGCTGCCATAACAGGACATCATAGCCTGGTTGGGTTCAACAGAAAACATTTGTTTTTTTATTGTTTTATAGGTTGGAAATTCTGATATCTTCATGCTATTGTGGTTAGGTTCTGGGGAGGGCTCACGGCTGGTGTACAGAAGCCATTTTTTTCTATCTTTACTTGAAGGAGAACAGGAAAGAAAGAAAGCAAGCTTTGGTCTATTTACCTCTCATAAAGGCACCAATTCCATTCCCCATCTCCTCAATAAGATCCGTCCCATACAAAAATTCCTGCCTCCACAGGTCATAAAATTTGGGATTAGGGTTTTCACATGAATTTTGGGGAGTATACAAATTTTCAGTTGACAGAAAATGATAAACCTCTTATGTCTCTCTTTTTTTTTTTTTGGTGGTACTGGGGATCGAACTCAGGCCCTTGTGCTTCCAAGGTAGGTGCAGTACCACTTGAGCTAAATCCCCAGCCCTTATCTCTGCTTTTTGAAGAGTAAATGAATTAATGCACCCACAGATTTTAGACGAGCATGTGTTACTAATTAACCATTTTGTGCATGCTATTGGTGGCTAAAACATGCATCCTTTACTGGATTATCATTCTTCCTAATATACTCTAAGAACCATACAAAAAAAGATCATACTTTCTCCACTACTGACTCCCCATCTTGAAGCAGGAGATGGGGGTACAAGATGATACTCTGACAATTTAATAAGCATTAAAAAAATGAAAATGGGAATTTTTCTCTTAGAGGAAGTTACAGGCACTCTCCATGTTTCTGGAAAGAGCACTGGGGAGGAGGTAGGACTATAGGAAAAGCATGCAAAGTAGATGGTAGGAAGCAATTTTCAGACTTTATTTTTCTTCTGCTCCAAACCACAAAACTCAAGACCAGTAAGTCTGTTATACTTATTAAGTGCCATCTCTGTGTATTTGGGATGGGTTAAAAATTAGAGGAAGAAACAACTGTGAATCATAGGATCCAAGTCCTAGTCAGCTTTTCTTCATAGAGGAAGAGCTCCTGACATAGGCTTTCTCTTCCTAGTCCATGAAATGTACAAGTGGGGACTAGGCCTTCTTTATCCTTCTAATCTCTGTTCCTTTAACACTCCTGTGTAAATGTTCAGTAAAATTGCTGAAGAGATAATTGCTGAGTGATATCTCAGGGTCTTAGCAGGTCCTAGTGATATCTCAGACTTTTAAAAACAGCAGAAGGGAAAATAGACATTTTGTGGTCCTGAGGATTTCACAGTGCTCTTTGGAACAACAGAGGTGAGACAACAAGCAGCAAAGGTTGGAGTGAAGCCCCAAAAGGAAAGGAATGACAGTCTGAGGCAGGGGCTGTTGAGACCTGAGAACATTGGTCATGAGTGTGCTCTGCATCTGGGCATCCCTTCCTTGTAGACCGCACCTGTCACTTGAGAAGCAGGAATATCTAAGCAAGATATTGAACCTCTCTCTCTGTGTCTCAGTGTTGAATCTGTGAAAGGGAGGAGAGAGAATCTCTCCTACAGGACAATTATGAGACCTGGTATGTAACACCTGGTATATATAACACCTGGTATATAACACCCTCGTCTACCATCAGGTTTACGAAGGGAGAGAAGAGCTCTTATTGGTTACAGTCATGGGGTCCTGAGATGTGGGGTCTGGAAGAGAACTGAGGATATGGATATTGATGCACAAGGTGCAAAGAGGCTAGGAGGAGGTATAAGGAAGCCCAAGGAATGGTGATGATAATGCTGATAATATAATGGTGATGACTGCTTATTATGCATCATGAGTCTTGTCTGATTCTCAAAACAGCTCTATGAGACAAGTGCTAGGTTTCATCATTTCTTGCACATCAGATGTCAAGGCTCAGGGAAGTTAAATAACGTGCCCAAGGTCACACAGATTGCATATGGCTGAGCTGTGATTGGAATTCCTCTGGTCCCCTTCCAGAGCTCATGTTCTTAACTTCCATCATTTTCTACCTCTTCATGAATCTTGGAAGGCTCATGCCCAGCTGGCATCTTTGCTACATGACTGGCATGACTTGGTGGCCTTTAAAGGTTAGCCAAGATTGTCTAGGCCAGAGAGAGGCTCCAGACACCTTGTTGATATAGAGGAAGGGCAGTTTTGCCCTCTCAGCTTACCCTCTACTACAAGAGCCCTTCATGATGACCAGGTCGCCTGATGGCTGAGTCACAGTTCTCATGATCCTGGCTGGCAAATTGGAGACACCCTTAATTGGATGCTGAAAAAACTCCGCCCGCTGCACAAAGCCTCCAACGGAAGAGTTATAGCTGTTTACTGTAACACACAGACAGTCCCATTAACAAGAATGATGGGAGGCTGCTCTGCAGCATTACTCTTAGCAAAAGACTTGACAAATATGCTTTGTAAATGAAGGCGCTCCAACAGAGAAAACATATCCCACTCTGTCCCCACCCCCACCCAGCCTTCCCCTTCCCAGGGAGACTTTGCATGTTGAATCCTTTATACATTATTCAAGGCTCCACATTCTGACGACATTCATCAATAGTGGTGCCTGTGGCAGGGAGAAGCTTGTATCAACTGACAAATGTAGACAAAGCAGGCTGCTTAACCCAGGAACAGTGGGTCAGGGAACAAACAGGGAAATTGATGGTGCCCGCCATATTTCTGCTGAAACGGAAGAGTAAATGAACACCACACGTCACAACTCATCACGGAAGGTAGGAGGGAATCATGCATGGCTCAGTGTGTCTACTTAAGGAACACTGATGGATCATTCCCAGACAGCTTTTGTTCTAGGCTGGGGTTTGTCTTGTCTACAGACAGTCTGAAACATCTTCAGCATGACGACCACAGTAGGCAGGTCTCCCCCACATCTGGCCTTTGTGGGGGCCTCTGCTGTAGGACAGTGGAGCTGTCCAGAGTACCAAGGGCAGAGGATGTACGATTAGTTAAGAGTGAATCCACTAACTCTCACTGATCTCTAGAAGGGTACAGGTGGTTCACTTCTTAAGAGGAAGGAAGATCCCCATTTTTGGCATCACTTCAGTCTGCTTCTGGTCTCTCAGTTATTAGCTTGTAGACAAAGCAGTGACCCAACTCTCCAATACCTTTCCTGGGAATGGGGATAGTAACAGTACCTACCTCAGAGGATTACACTCAGGAGTTATTGAATTTATATGCAGGGAGCACACAAGAGAGTGTGCTGTCCAATAAGCACTCAATAAAAGTTGACTAGCAAATGTCTTGTGAGGCAGTGAGTTTGCTGTCACTGGAGGTGATTAAGTGGAGGGCAAACTGGCACTCTGGGACAGTTCTGAGAGGAAGAAGTGAAAGGTTTTAAATATCTACTTTGGAGTCCCAGTTCTGCCAGCTAGTTATTTATGGGAACTTGGCAGGTCACATAATCTTAGACTTAGTTTCTCATTCTGTCAACTGGAAAAATGAATAGGTCATGTACATACAGCACAGAAAGCACCATAAATAGACATCAGAGAGATTTGAGTTTTGGCATTTTATGAGTAAGGAGTAGAATTAGAGGAAGAACTTTCCAAATTGTCTTCAGCCCCACAGCCTCGGGTACTAAGAGCAACAATCATACTAATTCCCCTGTGAGTTACATGAACACCTTAGATTGGCCAGAGATGGATCTAACCTTCCCCCTGAATGAGAGAACTCGGGGAGGATAATGGTAAAATAAAAATAAGACACGTTGAGACTCTATGGTGCATTGGGTACCTGCAATCAACTCATTTAAAATTCACAACAACCCTGTCAATTTTATTATTTATCATCCTCATCTTGCAGACTGCAACCAAGTCAAAAGTGCTTGAACAGGATAAAGGCAGGACACCTGGGATAGTCAATTCTGTCGCCACACAGAAGCCACCAGCAAGCGCTCATTTCCCCATCCCTCACTTCTCCCTGAAGGGGGCTCCTGAAGCTTCCTGTGCAAGTGTCTTTTTTCCTCTCAGTCAGCTTGGATGACGTCTTCCAAGCATGGTTGGACAAACACACTCAGCTCCCAGCTGAACATGGACATATCGCTGGAATTTCCCAAGTGACTATGAAGAAAAAGGCTTTTCTCCAGAAAGCTCACTCCTAGCAGGAGCTGAAGCAGCTGAGAGGGTGTTGGGGGGCAAGGGTGTACTCCTGGTAGGCACCTAATGAGAAGGGTGGGAGAGAAGGTGCTCCCACACACCTGAGCTCTGAGGAACAGGTGGAACAGCAACAGAGGAGGTCCAGCAAGATGTCATTTTTGGTGGGGTGGTGGCTATCAAATGTACCTTATTCATGTGTGCCAATGATATACCAATGAACCATGGCCCTCATATCCAGAGAAGTGTTGTAACAAGCCTCTGAACCCTCAAAGGGGAGGGGTGGACAGAAGTAGGGGACCCCCAGCATCCACATGTTACTCCCTTATGATGTGGCAGGTGGGATGCCGTCCTTGGTGTAAATTATGATCTCATGAATTCCTTTACCTAAAAATCATATACATTTGTGGCACATGACCTGATAAATTATGCATTGTGACATGATCAAGTCAAGCTTTTTCACTTAGGCCTTACCTCACATAGCAATTTCTAGCTGTACACTACATTGTGATTAACTCTACTTACCACTGACATTTACGTGTCTTCAACAACTCTCCCAGCCTTTCATTCCCAGTCTGTGGTAACCACCATTCTGCTCTGTTTCTATGAGCTTCACTTTTTTAGATGTCACATATAAGGGAGATCATGTGACATTTTGTCTTTCTATTCCAGCTTCTTATAATAACTAACAGATAATGGCCTCCAGGATCATTCATGTTGTCACAAATGACAGGAGTTCCTTTTTGTCTTAATGACTGAATACTATAATGTTGTGTACATATACCACACTTTCTTAATCTGTTTATCCTTTGGTCAATATTCAGGTCAATTGCACATTTTGGCTAATGCAACTGTCTCTTTAATAGACCAGTGTCATTTTCTTTGGATGTATATATGCTCAGAAGTAGGATTTCTGGATTGTAGGATAGCTCTACTTTTCATTTTTCTTGAGGAACTTCCACACTGATAACTATATTAATTTATATTCCCAACAGGATGCAAGTGTTCCCTTTTGCCCATCTCTACCAGCACTTGTTATTTTCATTTGTTTGGTAACAGCCATTGTAACATATACCTCCCATATTCATTCAATGCCCATGTGAGGAAATTGTGATTAATAACCTTTTGAACACCAAAAGACTCACTGAATCTAGTTCATGCTGGACCTAGGACGCCAATGCTTTCTCTTCTTCTAAGAATGCAAGCGATTGCACTTGTTTTTCTTTCTGCTGCAATGCCACCGGGTAGAAATACAGGGTGTCTCACCAGTGTTCCAGCGTGTAGGCGCTCTTAACAGCACCTGTGTTTAAATGTTCAGTTTTAACAATCCGCTTCATGAACTCAGCTATCCAAAATATTGTCATTTCAACATGGGATCAATAATTGCAGCATTTAATGGGAAATTTTACATTCTTCCCTTCATATCAGGTCTTAGAAATCTGGTGTGAATCCCCCACTGATAGCTTTTCCAGTGGGGGCTGCCCATATTTCAAGTTCTCAGTGGCCACGGGTGGTGGGTGGTGGCTGTGGTGAGTGCCCAGGGCTCAAAAAGGGCTCAGAAAACATCAAAACAGTTGAACACGTAAATAATCAGACATCTGAATAAAGAGATGTTTGAATCCACGGCTAAAAAAACTAAGGTTCATACTATGGGCACAAGGGACACAGAAAATCTCTCACCCACTACCCGGACTGAGTGCCTCTTCTCTTCCCCAGGTCACATATCCTCACTACAGTGGTTTTGCAAACCGGGATTTATCTCCCCCAGTTACTCTCTTCATATTTCAGGAGTCAGTGGTGTGTCTTATTTTCTGAATTCTCCCAGCACAGATACTTAAAGAAAAAGAAAGACCCAGGGTCCGTGTGTATCTATTCCTCATCTATGCTAATTTGCCTGTTCTCGTGTAATTTGTAAGGTGGTAAAACCCTGAAGTACTACTGCAGCTGGGGAAGCCAGGGCTGTTTATCAGCTGCTGCTGGCTGCAGCCATTGAATATTTCTTGGTTGCTTGTAAACAGCAATCTGCCAGAGTCATTAAGTCTGACTGGTGCAACCATTCTCTGTACAGATAAACTCACTACAGCCTTAGGAAAATGCACATCCCTATCGAGTTGGAATTCTTAAAGTCTCCTTTGCCTCTTGGACCACGATGAAAGGATGTATAACCTTGCTTAGGGAGTGACTTGAAGTTGAGAATCACTCAGATGAGTCCTGTGGTTGTTGCCAAAGGTCCAGTGTATTGATATCTGTGTAATATATATGCCCTCCAAGGGTCTCTCTAGCCTAGAAACCCATATTGGATTTGTCTGTCTCTTGTGTTGGATATGGAATTCTGTACGGGTTGGGCACACATCTTTTCCATTTCTGTAACTACAGCTACTGCCCCAGGGCCTAACAAATAGTATATGTTTTTGTTGAAAGAATAAATGAGCTGGTGAATCTACAAACCATTCATTCAAAGTTTTTTACTGAGCGCCTGCCATGTGCTGAACCTCATTCTAGGCACCTGAGGCAAATCGGGCTCAAGAAGGGCAAACATCCTTGAGTTTCATCTACCAGCAAAGGTGAACTTTCCCTTCTTTTGCAGAGATTATACAAAGCTTACCACTGTCCCTAACACCTACCTAACTTTTTCAGAGCATGGCCTCAGGAGACAGATGCCCTTGGGTCCACCCCTGCTGCACTCCTGTGTGTCTTCTTGCCTGTAAGAATCTCTTTTTCCAGAGGGTAGTTGGGAATGTGCAGAGGTCAGGTGGGGTGCCTGGCTCAGCATCATATGTACATGCTGGGTGTTTGGGGGCTCTTGTGCTCTGTAGGACAGGAAGCTGAAGAAGGGAGTTGGGAATAAACATGCCCAGCCCAGGTGAGATATTTCTAGAGGTAGAAATTGTCTGTGGGAAGGGGGTCAGGGAGGCTGGAGGTACCATGGCAACAGCTGCAGGATTTCTGGTGTTTAGCAATTAAAACTTGGATACACAGTCATGCAGAATTGCCAAGAAAGGCAGTAGGCTCCCGAAAGCTAAAAAAGCCACAACAAGGACCTCTGTCTCCATGTTCTCAGAAATAGCCATTGGTTTCTGGTCAGGGAGGAAGATGGGACATTTTCCGCCATGGCAGGAGTATCTTACTCCTGGATTTCTGGAATCTTGGTAGAGCTTGGAGAGTTATGTCAGAAGACGTGAGAACAGAGGTTTCTGGAAACAAATGCAATGTGACTCAGATTGTTGCAGAGTGCTCTGGATCCTTTTGGGATTGTATATCGGAGTCACTTTTTCAGGTTCCACTCATGGTTCTGTCACTTATGTGGAGTGATCCCTTGCTTGTCTCTTTTCCAGTATGTAAAGTGGTATCAATTTCAGGGTATTTTAGTTGTTAAAATGGGATAACTTGTGCCAAGCTCTTAGGACAGTGCATAGCAAACAGAAATCCTCCCAATAAATCCCCCGTGTAAGTCCCTTTCTGCCTCATCTCTTACCTCCTTTGTTTTGTGTTCTTCCTCCTCTCATATAGATCCTCATGTTATGCAGATGCCACATAGATTGGCATAGATGCCAATGATCTTACAGCTATGTACCTTTAGAGTTTCTCCGGGGACCCATAAGTATAAGACTAATACTTATTTCACTGACACTGAAGACTGCTCATACCACAACCTGGCTGTGTTCTTGACGTCCAAAATTCTCCTTTCCCATAGGAAGAGAAGGAGGAGATGGAGGAAAAAATGAGGAAAAAAATCTTTAATTTCAAAATTAAAATAATTGTCATTCTCTATTTTTAGATACTTTTCATGTTATTTAGTACCATGCAGTTGCTAACAGCATCCATCACATTAGGACTGCAAGCGATATGTGTGGGTATTCTTCATAGTAAATTATTTTTGAAACATTCTAAATAGTCATATTTAAGGGAAGGAAAAAAAGTATATGAGTGAAAGGTTTCCAGGGAAAAATCTCAAGCAAATGAAATGAACTGATGATTTTTTTGTAATTAAGAGAGAACAGTAAGGGAAAAAAGAGATCCTGGCATCTTAGAATAAAATGGGATGATAAACTCTTTGCTGGCAAAGTTGCAATTTTTTTTTCTGTTGGATTTTGGATCTGGCTTTTATTATTAAGGCTGGTGCTGAAAGCTGGCATTTTGACAGGAACATGGAGCGTTTGTCACTATCTGGGAAAGAGATAGATGTTGAATGACATTTCGGAAGAAATGTATACATTTTGAGTCTAAGTGCTCTCTCTCCTTCCCAGGAAAATTCCACTAGCAAATAATTGATTGGTTATCTCGAGCTTCCAACTCTCTTGGCTATTTAAATGAAAACAAAATTAAACTTTTTTTCTTTAACCTCTGGGAAGAATGGAGAGGAATTATCTCCATGGGCAGCATTTTCTCCAGATAAGGGCAACCTCCACAGTTGGAAGAACCCAGGGGATTCTTCTTCGTCTCCAGACGTGAAGAAGTGGGGAGCACAGGGCACGTCCCCATTCTACATTCCTCATACCATTCTAAAAAGAGTGTTTCCCCACAACCCCACTTATGAGTGCAAGTAACTTAAGGGAGAACATGGGAAAGATGAGGAAAGTCACTCAGGAGGTTGGGGTTCCTCTTTCCCTTTGACTCTGCCCCTTACCTTTGGTGGAAAGGGAAACAAGTTACTCTGGTCTCCTTAGTGAAAATAAGCATCATGGAGTAGACACACTGTCCTTCACTATGACTGTCAAGGGTGATGGGAGAGTAAGAAAACTCTTGAATATTATCTGTCTGTGTGGTACTGTAATCATAGAGCTGAGTATATGATCCTGCAGGAGCAAGAATAGGAGCTGTAATTAGAGGGAAAGTTGAACAAGCAGGAGCAACCTAGATTGACCAATAACTACTGTCTGCCAGAGAGAGTCTTCCTGTCTGGAATGATGTATAGTTTGAATAAATTTCTGCCATATTAAGATGTCATGTTTTCTGCCTAGAAAAGTCCAAGTCTGAACCATGGCATGTTGGTACTTTGTATTATGGTCGCTTTTGATTGATCATATGTGATTTTTCTTTTACTGTTGTAGACTTCTCTCCTTATAGCCATAGTCATCTATGGCTCCAAGCTGTATCTCAATGTTATTAAAATTTTGAGAGCTTTATTGTTCTTACTAAGTATTCAGAGAAAGAACCAACTGCAAGAAGTTAAAGGAGACCAAGGAAGGAGGGAGACAGATCTAGACTGAAGAGTGCAATTTATGAGGGGTTCACTGACAGGAGCATGATCAAAGGTGGTGGCAAGATCAATGAAACCTTGAGATTTGGGTCAAAAAGAAGACTTAAGCAATGACCATGACAGAAGTGACTTTCATCCAATCAGAAATAGATCTAGTTCATTAGATTGATATCAAGGATATCGGGTATGTTCTGGAGTTGATGATGGGAGGTCCTGGTGGTACACAGGATATTCAGGAACAATCATGGTGGTTGCAACTGGAAATGTTGTGTTGAGTTAAGTGACCATTTGTCTGGACTGTCAACTTTGTTAACCTACAGAACACCTAGGAAATGAGTAAAAGCAGATTTATGTGTGTGCTTGGGTATGTCACCAAGGAATGACCTTGAGGACTATTTTTAGTCCCCATCCCTTTCCTCTGGCTCTTCTTCTGCTGTCTACTTCCCTGAATCCATGAATTGAGCACTTTTCCTTCACCATACCTTTCAACCCTGATATTTCTGTCTTGGAGCCAGCTGGCTATGGACTGACTCCTCTGAAGTCATGAACCAAAATAAATCCTTTTTTAAGTTGTGAATGTCAGGTATTTTCCCCTGAAGTGAGGGAATATATCATATATGCCGAATACATCAAGGTAGTTTTTGCAAGGAGAAATGTTTCATGGTTACATGGTGACATAATATTTTTATCAAAGAAGGATGTTTTGCATGTTATAGGAACCACTTATACCTCCCAATCTGAGAGGGCTAATTTTTGTACCATATTTATGGAAATCTTAACTGTGCTAAATTTCCTTCTGAGTTCACACTCCCTGGAAAACAGTGATGGTTATGAAATCCCCCTACCCTTCTGCTTTCCAGAGAAATGGCTAACACTGAACAACCTTGCATGTCCCACAATAAAACCACTTGCATCTTTCCTCAGTGACTCTGAGAAGACTATCTCCATCTTTTTCCATGATTTCCACAAGACTCATGAGTGACTCCTTATCTTGCTATCTGTATAAAACCCAACTTCCCTGTCTTTATATTTAGACAGTCTCTTAAGTGGATGTTTTCCCTCTTGCAATAGCCTAAATGAAACCATCTCTTTAATTGTCTGATGCATATTGTCTTTGACATCCCACTAAATAATTTTTTTTCTAGGCCAGAGGAAAATTCAGGTCTACATCAAGGCCATAAAGGACAAAAAGCAGGAAGATTATGGAGCATCAGCAGGAATGTCCTAAAAATCTAGCTACAGCTAGTTTAAGGAAGGAACAAAAGGAAAATTTGTATGCAAATGAGTGGTTGAAAGCATTTTGCTTTAGAGCAAGCCTCACATCGTCAGTAAAGAGCAGAGGAAAGTTTAAGGGTAATATAAGATGTCCTTGCTGGCCCACAAGTTTTCTTTATTTTACTACAATCTTAAATCCTAAGTACTTAAACATTATGGAAGTCTTAGCTCCACTGTGGCATATATCAAAAGTTGGGATATACTGGATCTTCTCTTTGATATGAGCACCTGTAGATGCAAATGAGCTCTAGAAAATATGACAGTTTTTGTACCAAAGGAAATTTGGTGGGGGAATGTAGTGAGGGGAAGGAATAAATATAATTCTGAAAGAAAATGAAAGAGCATGTATATAGGGGGTGGGGAGGTGTGGGTGGGTAAGGATATGGGTAAAAATGAGAATTAACTTCTGTCATACATTGGTACAAATTCCCCAATGTTATGTGTGATTGTGAGATGTATATAAATTGTACCAATAAAGAATTCAATTAAAATTTTTTTTAAAAGTTGGGATAAAAACATTGGTCTAGGAATGGATGCCAAGGCTTGGATTCTAAATGCCAGAAGGGGTCTGGGAGTTTCATCTCTCACTTTAGCTGCTGTTTTCACTGGTGGGAAAGTACAAAAGTTCATTGCCTTTCCCTAGAGAGTTGGAAAATTGGGGGTAATCTTTGGTCTAGAGATGTAAAGAAAGGGGCTGAGTTTGGAAAATCCCTTGTAATTCCCCTGGGCTGCGCTTCCCCTCCATATTCTGATTACTCCATTACTGTTTACTCTTGGGTTCTTTGTTTCATGATTTACTTGTCCCTGAACTCTTGGTACAAGATCTGTACCTGGGCAAACAGACCTGAGATACTTTATTGATTCATCCTGGTGAAAGAGACAATAAAAGGACAGAAGGAGGATAGGGAAGGGAAGAAGGCAGGGAGGAAAAGGGGAAGGAAGGAGAGAACAGAAGAAAGAAGGAAGGAAAGGAATGCTTTACTTACCAAAAGTCAACTGAGGGACAGTCAATGGAAAGAGTCCTGGATTTGCTAACGACAGCCCTGTATCCAAACCCTTGTCTGGCACTTTCTAGCTTTTATTCTTGGACAATTACTTGCACTCTTTGAGTTTCAGCTTTTATCTCAGCAAAGGTTGTCACTGAATTAAGGTTACTTCCATAATGAAGTTAGTGCTTTGGGATGAATCCAGCACACTGTGCTCATTCTAACACATGCAGTTTCTCCAGTGAATTCCAGAAGAAAATCTGTGCTCTCTAGTGTGAGTTGGTGCAGCTTTTCTACCCTTATTTCAAAGATGTTTTCCTTCCTCTTCCTTCTTTAAGTATTTCCTGTGGGTCTAGGTAATATGTACCGAAGTGGAGAGAAATAGTGTGGTCTTGGTGAATGTATTTCAAATTCATGAGAGCCTGAAAACCTGAAGATTTTATTTAAAACATAGATTTCCAGATTCTAACAAAAGACCCTATTTAGTGGTCATGATGGCCTCTGGAAACCCCAGGGTTTTTATTTTGTTTTGTTTCTGCTTTTGATTTCCAGTCAGCCCTGTGAGCCTCAAGCTGGTGACCCAAAGTCCCCATTCCTGGAGGCATTGCCTGGTTCAAACGCCTTCATTGCTTCCCAGGGCTATTCTTGTCATCTTCAATGCTCTGTGCTCTGCTCCTTCCTACACAGCTTGGACACTCAGCACTGTTTTCCAGACCTGTTCTGCTGAGTTAACTCCCACATTCAGCACCTCTTGGTCTACCAGGCCTCCTTGGGTTGACACTTTGTTCTGTACATTGATGAATTCCTTCACAGATGTCAAAGAGCACAAGTCCATTTAGTGCCAAACAAATAGGTTGATGTTACAGCAAAATCCTGAGATGACACCAACGAATGAGCAAATGCTCTGTGGGCCCACCTAGCCCTGGAAGGCAGCTGATTCATTATGACTTATTAAAACCATGAAAGACAAGGACCCAAGGCCTTGCTTCAGCTCCAGCTTCTGACACAAGGCAGAAGTCAGCCTCAGATATTAACCAGGATGTTGTCACTGCTGCTTATCACATTTCTGTCCTGGTGTTTTCTCTGGTTTGAGCAGCCCTTTCCTCTCAACCCCACACAGCACAAGTTCCCTGACTTTCTAAAACAGCCTTTTTTTCTCATCTGCACCATCTTTGTAGACACAAGATGAAGAAAGAAATGCAGTTATGGTACACAGTGCCTTCCTGTTTTCATGTTACTTATTTTATATCTGAAGGCACCCTGAAATCCAGTTTACTGGTCAGCAAACATTTTCTGTACAGAAAATATTTTAGTAAATAAAGTAGTAAATGTTTTAGGTTTTGCAATCAAGACAGTTTCATACGAGTCATTCAGCGCTCTGCCATTATAACAGGAAAGCAGCACAAACACTAGCTAAACATAAGAGGGTGTGGCTGGGTTCTGATAAACCTTCATTGACAGAGGGAGAGGCAGGCTGGATTTACTCTGCAAGCTATAGTGTGAAACACCTGAACTAGTCCATCTTCTATATGAATTCATTCAACAAATATGTTAAGCAGCCACAGTGCTATGCACAGTGTGAGGCTCTAGGGATACAGTGGTAGGGCAAGACAGACAGTCTCTGCTCTCATGGAGGCTACTGTTTAATAGTGCAGAATAGAGAAACTAAGAACACAGCTAAATATTTAATTGTTACCACTACAAGTGGTCTGAAGGAGAAAGCAATGTGTGATGGGAGTGGGTGGCAGAGGGGCATTGGAGAAGTAGAGGCGAGGAGGTGGGACTCAGAGGGAACAGGCTGCAAAATGGGAACAATGAGGGGGACAGCTTAAGGAGAAAGGAGCTCGATAAACCAAGAGACTCACTGGGCAATGACTGTTGCCCAAAAAAGAGGGTAAAGGACATGTCAGCTCCAGGCTGGTGCTTCCAGGTACGTATTTTATACTTCCCCAGTAGCTGGGAACTCTCTGAAGAGTTTTAGAGCAAGAGAGTGATACACATAGTTTTAAATTTTAGAACAATTTATCTGGCAACACTTTGGGGGAATAAACAGGGGGTAAAATAAAACCAAGAAGATTGGATCAAGGTCCTAGCAGTACTTGATCAATTTTGGCACACTACAAACTCTTACCTCATCTCTCTGTTGTGCCAGTCTTGCCAGTAAAGTCAGGATTTAGTTAAATGTCCAGTCCTGGGATGATCATATTGAGGACAAGGCTATCCATGCACTTCTCCCGTGGTGCTGATTGAACTCTAGAGAAACCATGCTTCCACTGGTTTAGACACAGGGCTCCACAAGGAAAGGTGGCTGTTAAGGCTGGAAAGCCTATTTGGGATTCAACTATGTAGAGCTTGTTGATATGAAGGGGCATAAACTTTCAGAAACCACCATCTCTGGCTGCCACAATGCTCTGCATTTTAAAGCCACCCAGACCTTCTGAAACTTTGTTTAGAGCAAGTACATGTAATGATCATTGCGCTGATACATTTTCAAGGTGCTATACATTGCAGTGTCTGCACGTTCTATGGGATTTAATACTTCCACTTGGAATGCACTGACATGTAGATCATTAAGCAGAACAGACCTTCTCAGCGAAAGGAGTAGTAATTGCAGTTTTCAAATGCCATTTTCATTTGCTGTTTGGCAGGAAGACCGCAGTCACAGTCTCCCATTTCCATTAACCACAAGGGCTGGGACAAAGTCATCCTATCTTTCTCTTGGCGAGGATGGATTTCAAACTTTCTGAAATGTAGCTATTTGGGTAATAGAGAGATATGTAGCCACCTGTGAGATGGTCCCTGTCAATCACAACTCCTGGTAGCCACAATCTCGAGGAAACACCTCCCCAATTGTCTCAGGTCTGATCTGCGTAGCCATTAATATTCAGTAGAAGCGATGGACTGGCACTTCTGAGATTAGGTTACAAAAGACCCTGTAGCTTCCGTCTTGGTCACCTTCTCTCTGTTGGATCACTCACTTTGGAGAAGAAGGCTTCTATGCTGTGAACTCCATGGAGAAGTTTAGACAGCAAAGAAAGGGATCTTTCTGCTAATATTGACATGAATGAACTTGGACATGGGTTCTAGCCTCAGTCAGCTTTCAGATGACTGGCGCCACTTACATCGATGAAGGAATCTGAAGGAGAAATCTCAGGTAAGGGGAGAAAAATGTGCTGTTGCTGGATTTCTGATCCTTAGAAAAATTGCTAATTGGCTTTAGTTCTGTGTCTTAGGGAAATTTGTTATACAGAAGTAGATAACAGTTATAAGAAATGAAAATATTGAATCCTTCCAGTAGTTTAGCCTGATATGAATGCCCATAACAAATTTGACAAGAAGGTCCTAGTTATCTAGAGTATGAAGATATGATAGGACTTTGCTGGGAGTTAGAAGTCTTTTGTAGCCTTGGAGTGGGACATTGAGGGGAAAGAGTAACATAAGTGACAGTGTTAAGGGGAAAAGAACAAGGTAAATTAAGACTCAGAGTGACTGTACCTAGAGAAGGAAGATAAAGGGTGCAATCTCTTCCCTGATGCTGGAGAGTTTGCTGATGGATATAACAGAGACTCATTATTCCATATTGGGGACACATGCACACTTCACACTTACAGTATGAAGAGTCCAACTAGCAGTGCATGTGTGTTGAACTATAGGTTAGGCATTGAATAGTACAGGAACTACCCATTAATGCTCTCACAACGGCCGGTATAAGTAGATGCTTCTTTTATCACCATTTACAAGCTAAGAAAATTCAGTCTCAGCTTAATTTTGCTCAGATACCCAATTAGTTTTCTATTGCTGTGTAACAAATAACCACAAGTGTAGAGACTTAAAACAACACACATTTATTATTGCACAGTTTCTGCAGATCAGAAGACTATGGAAACTCTGTCTAGGTTTATTTGCACAGGCTTTTTCAAGGCTGACATCAAAGCACCATCCAAGTTACAGTACCTGTTGGGACTCAGGGTTTTCTTCTAAGTGTTTTCACATTTTTTGCAGCACCTAGTTTCTGGCAGGTATAGGATTGAAGTTAAGCAGTTCTCAATGTAGTTTTTGGTTATTTGAAAGAGCACTTTTCTCTGTGTAGAAAAAAGTCATCTCACTTTTCAGGGATTTCACCCGATTTGCCCAGACGCACTCGTATGTCATCCCTTTTGATTAACTCAGAAACAACCAACCTAATCACATGTTCAGAATACCTTTACCTCTGCCATATAATGTAACCTAATCATGGGAGTGGTAGTCTATGATAATCACAGGTCTTGTCCATAGTCAAGGAAAATGGGTGATTCAGGGCATGAACTTAGTTGCACATGGGGGTGACTAGGGTCATCTTAGCATCCTGTCTGCCACAGACAGACAATAGGAAATGGTGGCTGAAATTCAAATTCAGGTCTGTTTTGCCCCAGGGATTGCTTTAAGCTATTATCCATGAACTTTGGACAGTGCACCATTTGAGGGCAGGGACCATATCACTTGTCTTGGTAACCCTCAATGCTTACCACATAATAATGTCTCTAATATTGGTCATGCTGTACATTATGATGGTAGAAATCTAACTCAGGCCAGCTTAGGAAAGCAAGAGAATTTGACTTTCATTTGAGAAGCCTGGACCTGAATGTAGGAGCTTGAGCAATATTATTGGGGTTCTGTTTTCCTCATTTCAGTGCTTTGTGGATTTATTCTCAGGTGTTCCCACAGGGTGATAAAAATGGCTGCTGGAAGCTATGAGGTTACACACTCATCCCTCAAAGTGCAAAAGGAAAGGACACATTGTCTTTCCCCATGTTCATATATAAAAACTTCAGGGAGATGCAGTTGGTCTCAGATGAGTCCTTTCTGAGTCCAACCTCTATCTGGATTAGATTGGTTAGCCTGGGTCATGTGATTACCTTCCTGTGAGGGAGGAGCAGAGAAGAAGGCTGTAATTATCGGCTTTCTGGGACAATATGAAACATCTAAACTGACATTCCTGAAAGAGTAGTTGAACACTGTGACCAAAGGAGGAGCTGCTGTTCAGCTGATAAGAACATGGATCATATACACAGCATAAAGATAAAGCTCTTCAACCGTCTGCATGAAAAACAAGCCTCGAATGACTTTGAATGTTTTTGAAAACTTGTCTTTCGAGGGTACAGAGCTGAGAAAGCTCACTGTCTTTGAGTTCTCAAGCATCCAGATTTCTGACATGGGGAGGGACTAGAGTTAATGCACTGAATGAACAAATGACGTCCTTCCCAGGGTTATTTTTGTAACGTGGGAGGTGAGTATACTGTTGAGGTTTAGATTCATTAACCTTATCTTAGCCTGGGGAACTTTCTCCACAGTAATCTAGGTTTTAAATGAGCTTACCTCCAGGCAAGCTACATTAGCTCAGGCTCCCCCCAATGTATCGGGGTAAAGGTGGCCTCACCTCTGGTGCCAATACAACTTTTATAGTGTGGTTTGGAAAAGGTGGAGGGTATCCTTAGGATGAAGCTAACCTTTACTTTATGAGCAAGCAGTTCAATAAAGCAATGGAAGAATCCATTGAAGATGGTTGGTGGCAGGGCAGGGTACTAAATCCTCTCCTCCCTGTGGGGGATTTCCCTCTGGAAAACATCTGCCCCTCATTTCTGGAAAGCATCTCATTTCTGTCAGTTTGCTTGTGTGTCTCTCTGTGTATCTTTATTTCCACTCCATACAAATCTCCTGGATATTTTATCACTTCACTCCCCAAAGCTTTTGAGCTCATTTTGGCTACACGAAGGCCTTGAATTTTGAAACCTCTCTAAAGAAGGGACTCAGGTTCCTCTAAATCCTTGTCTAAAAATGATTCAACAGTTGTGACAAACCAGAGATCTTTCCATCTTTTGCCTCCATGGGGAGAGGGAAGTGGAGCCATGCCCAGCTCTGTATGAAATTTAATTTTCCAAGGTAGTGACTCCATCTTGCAGCAGTGCTTGGAGTAAATGTGCAGTCTGAGATGTTGAGATATTACAAGAACAACCAAGGGACTCACCTTTCTTCTCATAAATCACCTGAACCTCACACACCCTCATATCCTATATGTTCTCTAGTCCTGCCTCACCCCATCCTAGGGCCACAGGAAGTGATTATGGCTGAGTGAAATCAAGTATGTAATTAAGATGGGAAGGAATAGAAGGGGAAGGTGTTTCCTGGTAAACTAGAGAGCACCATGGGCTTGACAGAGTGACAAAACCTTTTCATATTCCTCAGTATAGCCCTAAGCAGCTGTTGAGTTTGTTCCCATGATTGCCACCTTTTGATGTTGACATCCGTATGTAATTATCCATCTATGTATCTATCTATGTATTTATGTATCTATCTCCATCCATCCATCCATCCATCCATCCATCCATCCATCCATCCACCTGCCTATCTTTCAATACATATCCTTGTCAGGTAGAAATTCTTCTTTTCTTGTAGAAAATAGGGCTCAGAGAAGAGAAGCTCCTTGCTCAGTGTCACTTACCAGGTAGGGTGACTGCAGATTGAAACTGTATCATTTGTCTGACACTCCATTCTGTGCCCTCCTTGAACCCTCTCCTCACCCTGTGAGGTACATATTGTTATCTCCATTTATAGGTGAGAAACCAGGAGATAATAGAGTTGAGGAGCCTTCCTAAGGTCACATAGTGTGTGAAGGAAGGGATTACGACTTCCCATTTTTGTTAGCAAGGGAGAAGTGTTGTCCCAATTTAAATACTTCTTCCATAAAGACATCATCTCTTGAGGCATCTCTTTTAGCACTTCCTCTACTTCATGCTGTGAGTCAGAGATGGGAAGCCTATAATTCTCCCATTGCTAAGGATGCCAGTCAAAGGCCCAGAGCCTTGAATCACAAAAGATACCCTATCCTCTAATACAGAATGAAGGCAGCCTATGAGAGCATGCTAAGTGCCAGGTACTTAGGTGATGTTGAATTTGCAGCTGTGTATGTGACCTACACTGTACAGCCTGTAGGTGGCAGTCAGAATACAAGAGCTCCTTGGCTGTCTCCTCTCTCCTGGGCATCCTGGTCCAGACAGTGAAGGAGGCAAACTCGAAGGGGTACTTCCTTTGTTCCCCTCACTGTCTGGATGTTGGTAAAGATTTGATGTGTGTCTGATATCTTGTTCAGGCAAGAACCCTGAGGTATATCATGTTTGAAAGAACTGTGAAGAAGCATCACCTGTTAGAGTGGGATCCCCTATGAAGACAGCCGTTCTAAAAGAAGAATTTGCCAGGAGTCCCAGGCTGACACCTCATGAACAGGGAGAGAATAATGACTATAATAAATAGGAAGCCCTTGTGGGCCAACTCTGACAAATTAGAGTTGACTAGATGTATGTGGAACGTGGCATCCCTAAACAGTTTATTCCCAAATCTCAGAGCATGTTGGGTGCTTGATGCACACTATCTAAAAATCTTGGCATGAGTGGAGGGATGGAGCATGTGTTCTACCCTCTGGTAGTAGGTAGCCAGCTAAGGCATGCACCAGCAATTTAACACAATGCATTAAAAAAAATCTATAAGCTAGGGTATAAGATAAAGGATGTGGGCACTATTTTCCCTTCTCAAGTCTGTTTCCTTCCTTGGTCCTAACATTCATCTTCACACTGGAGATGGAAATATCAAGCAGTCACAGGTCAGTAACACAAGGAATTACAATGACATAAGCAACTCTGTCCCTCTTGGGTTCCCTATTTATTAAATGACTTGAGGATTTTTAAGTTTTATTTGTTAATCAGCATTCAGTGCTGAAGAGCAGAGAGAACATACATGGACTCTGGCTTCTACATTGGAGTCTGAAGAGTCCAGTTGCTGGAAGACTGGGTGTCCTCAGGTACCCTCACATGTGAGGTCATGGACTGTCTAGATGGTAGTCAGGTTGTCTTTCCATTGTCACCTCCTTGTGCTATGTCTGTGAAACCAAAACAGACTTACTTAGCAATTCTGAAGCACAGAATATACCAACCCAAGGGAGAACCACCGCTGTGGACATGTGAAAGATGGAGTTTAAATATAGTAGTGGCTGGCATCAAGGAGCATACTTCCATACTGACTGCCATTGCAGGTGTACAGTGTAGGTCACATACACATCTGCAAGTTCAGTGTCACCTAAGTACCTTGCACGTAGCATGTTCTCATAGGCTGCCTTCATTCTTTGTTAGAGGATAGGGTATCCTTTGTGATTCAAGGCTCTGGGTCTTTGACTGGCACCCTCAGGCTTATAATAATATCATTGATAGTTTTCAACCACCTTGTTAACTGGATCTGGCACCGTGTAACATGTGGCACATTCTCAATGTCAAAATGACGATGAAAAGTAAAAGATTGGAGTCAATTCGGGACATGAAGGCAGTCACAACAGGGACGGTAAAGACATTCATGAAAGAGAACTGCTAGAACTGCTTCAGAAAGTGCAAAGGGGGCTGGGGATTTAATTCAGTAGTTCTGGCACCTGCTTGGCAAGCACAAGGTCCCAAGTTAAATCCCTGGTACAAAACAAACAGACAAACCAACAAAACAAAACAAAGATGGCAACAGCAATGAGATAAGTATGTGGAACAAGGGAGGATATTTTGTAGGGGGTGAATGGTAATGTATGTTTTACTAAAAATTTAAAATCCCTCATAGTTTTTTTATTCTAACTAGTACATCTGAGAAAGGAAAGATTGTGTATTATTTTAGTATATGTGCTGCCGAAGCGAGCACTAGATTGTGTATTATTGAGAGTGTGTCCTGAGACCAGATTCTAGTCCAACTCTGACATTCACTCATGTGATTTTAGCTGAGTCATTGTACTTTTTAGTAGAGCCGAGGGCTTTCACTTATCATCCAAGCAGACAGGAGATAGAAGATCACAGTTTTCTGCCTGGTGTAAAATGTTATGAATTTGAGACTGCCCCCAAAGGTCTTCTCATCAACTCTTAAGAAATTTGTTTTCAGTCTTGCTTATAGATTGTTTTGGGGCGAGATAGTCATGCTCACTTCCCTTATAGTTGGATTGACCCTCAAAATTGTTTTGAAAAGTTTTCTCTCCTACAGAAGGACATTGGGTGCAGGGGTCACAAAAGTTCTTTCTCTGGAGAAAACATTGTTTCATAATTTTTTTTCCTTTTCTAAAATTCAGTAGTCTGAACTCAACCTCATCACCCAAGAGACAATAAGAAAAAGAGACACATTGCCAGAACTAAAATCTAAGAATCAAGATTTAGGAACCCAAGGACTTGTTGGTTGCTGTTTTCATGTGAAATAGAGAATTTAGACTTTTCTATATCTACTACTATTTAACATTGCTGGCAAGAGTAAGTGAGATGTCAATCAAATTGTTTTAAATAGTTTTAACAAACATTTATTGATCAGATAGTGTGTCCTAAGCATGAATGTTATATCAAAAACATCCTGTACAGGGAAAGTATTATATACATAAAGGAATCTCTAGTAACAGCTTGTAATATAACATGCAAGGTAGGTAAGGAAGTGCCAACCGGTGGGCATATTAGTTAGAGTGCAATTTACAAAGTTCTTCCATGTTCTCCTGGGGTCACTTCACACTGGGATGCATGATCATTAAATATGACCCTCAAAGGCACTCTGTCTGGAGTAGGGGAAATTACTCAATTTTAAGACAAGATTTTAAACAAGAGCCAAATCATTTTATCTACTTGAATTTGGGTCACTAATTACACCCGCTGATCTTCAAGTAATGAATCCAACAACGACCTCATAAATTGTGAAATGATGGGTACTCCGCATGTCCTTTTTCATCATCAAATGAGACTGACTCTTCTCCCAATTAGTGATGGCAATTATGTGTCTATCAAAGAGATGAGACAAAGGGGAGAGGTATATGCATCAAATGTATATCAACCAGTAAATTTTGTGTTTAGACTTGGGTTTTATCCACAAGATATTTTATTACATACACACAAATACTTCCCATTCTGAAAATATCGAAAATCTCAAACAGTTCTGGCCTCTAGCATTTCAAACAAGAAATACTCAGCCTATAATCATGGAGAGTTAAGCAATTGAGTATTCTCCAAAAGACACTGTGTAATTTTTACTAGTCGAGTCCACTAGCAGGGAGCTAGAAGCTTTTTATTATCTATTTGCTAGGTTGTTCATTTTTAGAAGGAAGAAAGTTGTTCATAGAACAGAATGTGGAAAATTTTCAGGGGAGATGGTCAGTGTGGGGACCATTAAATTGGTGCATAGTTTCAGACAAGCTATATCTGATAAGTAGACCTTTTTTTTTTTTTTTGAGACAGGGTCTCACTTTGTAGTTCAGGCTGGCCCTGAGCTCACTATATAGCCCAGGCAAGCGTCGAACTCAGCAATCCTCCTGTCTGCCTCCCGAGTGCTGGGATTACAGGCGTGAGCCACCACGCCCAGCAAGTAGACCTTTCTTGAGCCCCATCTCCTTTTATTTTCTTCAAGTCTTGACTCTGCAACTCACCTTATATTCCTGTTTTCCATCTTCCCCAGAGTGATTCCTTCTGGAATCTAGAAACTAATTTCTACTCTTTGTGAATCTTAGATTTTTCTTGGGGGGGGGGTGTCACTTATTCCTAGCATGTTAAGAAAAATGTTAGATTAGCTGGGGATTCTGAGAACCCTACTAATACACCTGGTATTTGTTTCTAGAGGAAAGTGAATCACCCATATATTGCTTAGAATGACCCTGAGGTAGAAAAAGTATACAAAACCCCAAGTTCTTCATCATCACAAACTTCTTTATAACAATTTTCAACCCCTTTTTTTTTTTTTTTTTTTTTTGAGACAGGGTCTTGCTTTGTAGTTCAGGCCGGCTCTGAGCTCACTATGTAGCCCAGGCAAGCCTTGAACTCAGCAATCCTCCTGCCTCTGCCTCCCGAGTGCTGGGATTACAGGCGTGAGCCATCATGCCTGGCATTGTGGTATGTGGTATTGATTGCTGGTGGGCGTGAGTCTCCATGCCCAACATTGTATGTGGTCACCGGGGATCAAACTCAGGACCTTGCGCTTGCGAGGCAGGCGCTGGAACGACTGAGCTAACCCTCCAGCCCTCAACTCCATCTTTTGAAGATTTGTCCATCCCAACTGGAGAATTCTCCTTTGATTTCATGGCAAAAATTGATGGGTAAGTGGATTCATCTACACATAATTTTCTAGGAACATTTCCATTCTTAATAGCAGGACCAGAACAATTATAAAATTGGACATTGTTAGTAAATAAAAATATTTAAACTTGGTTATACTAGTAATTTACTGAATTGTCCAAAATGCAATGATATATTTTTTCATGGGTAACAGGTATTAGGTTAAATAGAGTAAATGGAATAATAAACAAAAATGCAGGCAGACAACTATATTTTACAAAAATTCTTTGCCAGCCCCTCTGTTTTTGGCCTCCTATCTTCCTCCTTTCCCTTCCCCTCTTCCTCTCATCTCTGCTTTGCTCTTCTGTCCTGCTTGACCTGACTCCAACTGAGATACTAATTGGAGGCAGAAGCAGGGAGACTAATTAAGGGACTATAAAAGACAACCAGGTGAAAGAAGATGGCAGCTTGGACTGGTGAAAGAGTAGACAGACATGAGTAGTGTTAAGATTAAATCAAGAGTACTTGGTGATGGGTTAAATATCAGTCAAACTACTGTTTCCCATTCTAGGCCCCGCTGGTGGACTCTTACTGCCAGGTCCCCAGTGTCATGTAGGGCACCCTATGAATATGGTCCCTGATGTCGGGATCTACCTTCTAGTTCTCCCTCTTTTCAGAGTGGTTGTTTCATTTCAAGAGGCCTGACAGCTAGCTCTCAAAGGCAGAGAGAGAAGTAGGAGAGTGGAATAGGGAGAAGGGAGGGGTTAATTAAATTTAATATGAAATACAAAAACACACACACAATTCTTTCTGAGAAGAACCCAATTAAAGCCTTATAGTGACTTCTAGGGTTTTCCCATAGCCTGCCAAAACTTAGAGTTTGGGCAGCTTTTCCAATAACTTCCTAAGGGTGTTTTGATTCAATAGACATGTATCCAGCACCTACTGTGCATCTGATATTGAGATTACACAGATGAAATAAGTGCAACGCACCTCATCTAAAGGAGTTTATAGTTCAAATACTGGGCATTTGTGGAAATTGTGGAAGGTAAGTCTTGTGCAAAAAGGATATAAGATACTAAGATAGGTGAGTGAGAATCATGATCAATTCTGTCTTTGCCATAGCAGTGGGGAAATCAGGATGAGTTTATAGCAGAGACAGGTGAGTGAACATTAGAGGTCAAATAGATTTTTCTTTTATCAACAAATTCTGCTGTAGGGTACAGTCTGCTTAAAATTACTTCTCAAGCACAAAATATATTCAGGGATTTTTGTCAATAAAATAAAACTTGAACAACTGTACAAAGATTTGTCCAACGGCATTATTTGCCATGAGTGCTGTTTATAAGGAGGAATGAGAAACAACTTAAATACCCTTAAATGCGGGGCAAGGGTAAGTAGAAGATAGTATCTCTGTACAGATATGTATGTTATAGTAATAGAGCTCTATATTTATTGTGATAAAAAGGCAGTCTTGGGCCAGAGATTGAGCTCAGTGGTTCCGGCGCCTGCCTCGCAAACACAAGGCCCTGAGTTCAATCCCAGTAACCACATACAATGCTGGGCGTGGTGACTCATGCCCACCAACAATCAATACCACATATCACAGTGCTGGGCATGATGTCTCACTCCTGTAATCCAGGCACTCAGGAGGCAGAGACAGGAGGATTGCTGAGTTTGAGGCTTGCCTGGGCTACATAGTGAGCTCAGGGCAAGCCTGAACTACAAAGCAAGACCCTGTCTCAAAAAAGGAAAAAAAAAAAAGGCAGTCTTGATACATTTTTGGTGGGAAAACAAGCAAATAAACAGCAAGGTCCAGATAACTGATGTGTAGGAGAGTCTGTTTGTCCTGTGGTAGGCATTTCTTAGTGAAAGCATGAGAGGGCTGTCTGGAGGCACCCAGGCTGTTCTGGGGAATGCTGCTAACGTCTCTGAATTCTTGAGCATGGAGGGTAAACGTCCAGTGCATCTTCAAGAAACATGATGAAAAGAGGGCAAACGAGTAGTGAAATATCAATGGAATTGGCAAGCAATGAATTGATTTTGGTTGCTTTTCCATCCTGGAGCTGTTCCCAATTGTAGCTCAAGAAAATAACCTCAGTTGGCTCAGCACTTAATCCCAGATGAAGTCTTTCAAAGTGGAAAATTTCACTGTGATTTATTTTTTTCCAGATGTAAATATATAGCAATAATGCAGTTATAAAACTGGCACTGTATGAAACCATAAATTATATTTGACACATAATAATGTTGAATTACTGTGGAAGTCCATCAGGGCACAGTGCCACTGCCAGCAAGCACACAGGTTGTTGCTGTTTGCACCAGCTCACTGCCTTGCTCAGTAGTGTTACAGTTTTGGGAACCTTTGCTGTCGGTGTCAGAATGGAATAAACTCTACCTGAAAGTAATATTCCAGCGTCAATCTGGAAGAGATGGCTCCAAAGGGCATCCTCTCATTCCTCTGATTGCATACTCATTCAGTAACTATGTGCTGAAATCCTACTTTGTGCAATTCTAGGTTCTGCTGGTAGATAAGAGAGACGTGTAATACCTTCCAGCAGGTACCAAGGATTTAAAAGTCAAGTGCACAACCCATTATTTAATTAGAGTGAATTTATGTAGTGATTCCTTGGAGATTTGGTATCTTTTTAGTTGCACCATCAGGATCAAGGGTAAAGTTGGGTCTGAGAGGCTAATTTAGGTGGAGTAGGGAAATTAACCAGGTGAACAGAGCAGAGCTTACACATGGGAACTGTGTCTGGAGTGTAGATAGAGTCAGATGAAAGTATTTGAACTGGCCAGTAGCTTCAGTGAGTCAAGATAAAGCTAGTTAAGAAAGGCTTCCATTCGACCCTGCTATTCCTCGGCTAGGAATATACTCAAAGGAATTTAAAAAAACTCATATTATAAGACATATGTACACCTGTGTTTATAGCAGCTCAGTTTGTGATAGCCCATTCTTGGAAACAACCCATATGCCCACTGGATAACGGAGTTGTGGTTATTCTATAAAATGGAGTATTACTCTACCATAAAGAATGACAATTTTTAGGAATCAATCTAACAAAGGAGGTGAAAGACCTCTACTCTGAAAACTATAGGACTCTGAAAAGTGATATAGAAAAGGATATTAGAAAGTGGAAAGACATCCCTTGTTCCTGGGTAGGGAGAACCAACATCATCAAAATGGCTATACTTCCACAACTGCTATACAAATTCAATGCAATTCCAATTGAAATCCCAACACTATACTTCACAGAGCTAGAGAAAATAGTCCAAAAATTCACCTGGAGCCACAAGAGACCTAGAATAGCAAAAACAATTCTAAGCAACCACGACATGGCAGGGGGTATTAACAATCCTCAACTTAAAACTCTACTATAAAGCCACTTGATAAAAACTGTATAGTAGTGGCAAAGTAACAGACCTGAGGACCAGTGGAATAGATTAGAAGATGCAGACACAACCCCAAATACACTAAGCCACCGTATCTTTGACAAAGGAGCCAAACATCCCCAATGGAGGAAAGACAGCCTCTTTAACAAATGGTGCTGGAAAAACTGGGCTTTCACCTGCCAAAAACTAAAGCTAGATCTATCTCTCACCATGCACAAAACTCAATTCACAATGGATTCGTGACTTAAACATTAAAATGGAAACAATAAACCTGCTAGAAAACAGGTTAGATGAAACTCTTGGAGACATTGGCTTAGGCAGAGACTTCATGAATAAAACCTCTATAGCACAAGAACTAGCAGAAAGAATCAACAAATGGGATCTCATCCTACTAAAAAGCTTCTTCACAACAAAAGAAATCACCGGCACCAATAAAAGACAACCAATAACATGGGAAAAATCTTTACTAGCTGTTTGTCAGACAAAGGGCTATTATCTACAATATACAAGGAACTTAAACAAATCAGTCTCCCCAAGTTTAAAGACCCAATTCAAAAATGGGCATCTGAAATGAACAGATACTTCTCAGAGATAGAAATCAAAGCAGCCAAGAAGCATAGGAAGAAATGTTCAACATCACTGGTCATTCGAGAGATGCAGATGAAAACAACACTGAGATTCCATCTCACTCCACAAAGAATGGCTGCTATTACAAACTCAACCAACGATAAATGCTGGCAAGACTGTGGGGAGGAAGGAACCCTTCTCCACTGCTGTTGGGATTGTAGACTAGTGCAACCATTGTGGAGATCTGTGTGGAGATTCCTCAGAAAACTAGGACTAGAGGTCCCATTTGACCCTGCTATCCCCCTGCTAGGAATATACCCAATGGAATTTTAAAAATCACATTGGAAAGACATATATACACCTTTGTTCATAGCAGCTCGGTTCATGATAGCCCAGTCTTGGAGCCAACCCAAATGCCCATCAATTGGAGACTGGTTAAGGAAGATTTGTTTTTTTTTTTTTAATGGAGTATTACTTTGCCATAAAGAATGACAAGATTGATTCATTTACGTGCAAATGGAGACACCTGGAGGACACACTAATAAGTGAAATAAATAGAACACAGATATGCAAATACTGGATCTTTTCTTTGATAAGGAATTTGGTATGGGAACGTAATGAGGGGAAGGAATAAATATGATTTGGAAAAAATAAAAGAGTATGTATATAGGGGGTGGGGAGGGGGTGGGTGGGCAGGGATGTGGGTAAAAATGAGAATTGACCTGTGTCACATATTGGTACAAATTCCCCAATGTTTTGTGTGATTGTGAGCTGTGTATATAATGTACCAACAAAGTTCACTAAATAATGGAAAAAAAAGAATGACAAGTTTCATTCATTTATGTGCAAATGGATATACCTTGAGGACACACTAATAAGTGAAATAAATAGATCACAGATATGTAAATGCCATATCTTTTCTCTTGTATGAGAACCTGTAGATGTAAATGAACTCTAGAATGTATGCTAGATTTTGTAAAATAGGAAATATTCAAAGGGAATGTGGTAGGGGAACATAGTGAGGGGAAAGAATAAATATGATTTGGAAAGAAAATGAAATAACATGTATGTAAGGGGTGGGGGGTTGTGTGTGTGTAGGGATGAGGGTAAAAATGAGAATGAACTTGTGTCATATACTGGTACAAATTCCGCAATGTTGAGTGTGATTGTGAGCTGTATATAAGATGTACCAATAAAGAATTCAATTTGAAATTAAAAAGAAAGGCTTCCAGACCGAGGACTTAAGCCAGGTCATTATAGCAGAGGAGTGGGAGTCCATCCACTTGGTTCTATCATTGTCATTTTAATTTCTGATTCTGTATTGCCAGTGTGCACATATTTTGAAAGAATAGAAGAATTATAAATGCTGCAAGCTGGGAGCATGTAGTATCATTGGCATTATAAGGGTGGCAGAGGCTTCCTCCATATGGGGGATGGGTACATGGACAAATCATCCAGAACCCTGCACATGTACTGTTTTCACCCTCCCTAAGCCTCCCTAAGGAAGGAGTTCAGGAACTGTGGCCTAGTCTCTAGGGTTCCTGGGAAGGTAATTAATATTCTCTTGAAAGGTGAACCGAAGGCCTCCAAGCTCTTGGGGATGAGTGACACAAAGAATGACCTTTCATGGTGCATTAGAATAGTGGAACAGGTTCGTTGCCACTTATCATCAACAAGTAGCAGAAGGGACATTTCTTTCTGGGGGAGAACAATGTATATTTCTTCTGAGACAGAAAACACTGACAGAGAAGGAGCTGGGTTACCTCTTAGAGATGACAATCAGTTGCAGCGAGTCTAGAGAAAATACTCGTTTCTCTTCAACCATCCCTTCAAAGTAGAACAATGAGGAATTAAGGAAACAACCCTTGACTCCTGAGAGAGAATAGCAAAGGCTCAAGGTTGCTCCTGAGACCCAGGTAGAGACTCTCTGTGCTCAAGGTTCTGGGAAGACAGAAATGCACACAGTCTGGAGGCTTGTGCACTTGTATGCGTTGAAGACCTCTGTTGTTGGGCTATGCAGAGACTGGACAGCATGAGGGTGCCTCATTCAGAATGCTGGCTGGGTGTGTATGGGGATGTGCGGGGAACTTTACAAAAGGAGATGATAACTCAAGGATTAGCGATGTTAGGAGGTTTTAAAGCAGGGCTGGAAGGTATTCAGGTCAGGACTATTCAGAACAGACAAAATGTGGAAAATCCCAGTTGTCCATTGAGAGATAAATGGATAAACAAAACAGGTTCTATCCATAATTGGACTATTATTCAGGCTTAAAAAAGAAGGCAGTTCCGACAACCGCTATGATATCCACAACCGCTATGATATGCACGGACCTTGAGAACATTATGCTAAACAAAATAAGCCAGCCACAAAGGAACAAAACATTCCGTTTTATGGGATAGTTACTGTAATCAAAATAGTAAATATGGAAAGCAGAATGGCGATTTCTGGGGCCTGGGGACAAGAACAATCTAGTGTGCACAGACTTTCAGTTTTATAGCATGAAAGCATTCTTGATGTGGACGGGAGTGATGGCTGCACAACAGTGGAATGTTTTTAGTACTGCTGCACTGCATGTTTAAGTGGTTGTAGCGGTGACCTACGCTACAAGAGAGAGAGGCAGACAGTAGGGGCGAATCAGTATAGTTTGTCAGAGGAGTGATAACAGCTGGCATTTGTCAGAAAAAGAAATGGGAAAGAGAAAGAGAAGGGGAGGCTGAGGAAAGAACAGGAGCCAGATTTTCTCAGTCTGCTAAGACGTATTCATTTTGGCCATGTGCTATTCTAGGGGCGAGGATGTTGTGCTTTTAGAGCCCGTGTTTAAGAGCTTTGGTTTTCTCATGGCAGCAGGGAGCCATTGACAGCTTTGAGTATTTTTAATTAATTCCCCTGGCTACTGAATGGAGGATGAATTGGGAGGGAAAAGATAGAAGTGGGAAGCGTAAGTCTAAGCCTAAGCAACCAACAAGAGAGATGATGAGGTCTCTCCACACTCCTGTTTCCCAAAAGTGGATGTACACATGGGAAGCAGTGCTGTTAGGGTGACTGTAGGCGGAGGGAAGAGGTTCCATCCTTCTGTCCTGTAGGAGCAGTAATCGGGTGACATGGAAAAGGGAAAACATTTATCTGCTTGGTTTCGTTGGCGGTGCCTTCGTGCAGCGAAAATTGTGAAGTCGATAAGTGGGAGGTGTGATTGATGTCGCCTGGTACTCCCCAAACCAAGGGTGGTCAAGGGAGCTACGCCGACCACAAGCTGGCTACGGGAGATGAGAAAACCAACCCCGATTTGGGAGGCAGGCCGCTCCTAATTGAACTGTTGAGGGAATTTTGATAAATGACCCCGCCAAAGCAGCAAAATTAATAAATCATGCTCGAGGCTGAGAGACTGTTTCCTGAGGGACAGCAAGTGCGCACACATCCTGGTGACTTGGGAAGGTGGCTGGAGCACCAGGCAGGAAACACGTGGCCTTTCCAGGCTCTCCGGGAGGGCTGGAGGAGCCACAACCCCAGTTAGTGTGGTCATCATTCAGCTCTTTTCAAAACAGATGAAAGTGGTATTTTGTGTGTGAGGACCAAGCCACTACCTAAAATGCAAGGCTAAAGACATCCTTTTCAGACTTAGTGATGGGTGACTGGGTTCTGATAGAGAAGTCAGCGTGTGCGTCACTGCTCAAATGATATGCCAGAGGTGAGCCGGGCACTTTACTCTTGCAATGATTTCTTTTTCATCTAAGGGTTAAGATCACTGTCTTTTCAAATCCCTTTCATCTTCCTAGTTCCAGGGCTCTGAACCCCTGCATTCCCCCCACCAAGTCAAAGGCACATGACATTCATAACACTTGGAGACTGTTTCCAACTTCTAACTTTCAGCCTCCATCTTGAGGTAAAGAACAGAATTAATTCCCTGGGAAAAGGAAATGGGATATAATCCTTATAAAGCTGGTATTCCTGTTCTCATTTGACAAATGCAGAAACTGAGGTTGTGAGAGGCCAGTTAATGTCTCCATGTAGATTTGTAATGTGCACTGGGGCAGCAGGACAATAGCTTCAAGAAATTAGTGTTGGCATAGAGTTTGTAAGGCTGGGGTTCTCCTGTATGCCTTTCACCCAACACTGAAGGGAAAAACTATCTTTCAGAAATATATATGGCCATCTGTTTTCAAAGATATCAAGACCTCAGTGCAAGACAAACTCTGAAAGAAGTTGCTCACATAAATATATTAATGAGCACTTTGTGTACTCAGAAAAACACCTTGTTGACTGCTTTGGGAATAGGATGGACTCAACTCTTGGAAGAACTACTTATTCTGTAAGGAATGAATTTCTGCTCATGTTAAGATGAGAGAAGTAATGATAAGGTAGTCACAGGGAGTTGAGAAGGGTCTCTACTATTTTGAACAGAACTGGTGGACAGACCTTCCTTGTGTGGCTCCCAAAACTTAGCTGTAATGTTCACAGGATAGGTACAGAGAAGACTAATTAGTAGGTCTTCAAGGTTAAACATGAGAGAAGCATTAAGATATGGAGTTGAGAACTTTCAGAAATCGAGGGGGTGGTCTTTGGGCCATTGTAGGTCCAACCTACAATCATCCAAATTTAAGCAAGTTTGGGATCCATCAAAATGTAAACCAATACTTGAAGAGGAAGAGACTTCAGCCAATGTTGGGGTTATATATATTACTCAGTTCATAAGTATTTTGAAACTTGGTAGGCAGGTGTGATGGTTCACTTTTTTTTTGTTTCAATTTGACTGGGTGGGGGAAATACCAGTGTGTCAGTAACTCAGGCTGATATTTTTGGGTGTGTGCATGAGAAGGTCTTCAGAAGCAATTAGCATTTTTGTTGGTAGACTGAATACAGAAGATCACCGTGATCGGTGATAGGCTGTTAGTCATTCTGTGGAAGGCTCAAAGGGATCACAAGGGTGGAAGAACTGTGAATTCTCTTTCTCTCTTCATGAGCTGGACAGTCCATCTTCTCCTGACCTTGCGCCTCAGAGCTCCTGGATCTTGGGCTTCCAGAATTAAGCTGAATTAAATCATTAGCTTTCCTGGTTCCTCAGCTTACCTGACCTGTACAATGAGGTGATGGATCTCCTCTAGAGAATCCTCACTAATACAGCAGACATGTGATATACAGTGAAGTCTCTGACCCAGTTTGGGAGAGGGGACCAGAAGAAACTTTCTGAGCCCTGAGACTTTAATTGAAAAATAATGAATAAGAGTGAGATGATGGGGATCTGGGTTGAGGAGAAGTTATGTAAGTAGAGGAGATGTCAGTGGAAAAAACTCTGAGTGAAACAAGCATAAGGTTTGTTGCCAGCTACACTCACCTTCAATTTATCAATAAGGTACGTGTAAGACAGACAATATGTGGGAGTGGTCTACCATCAATTAGCTCATCCATGCTTATGGATAATAGGGAAATAATTCAGTGTAGTTGTGTGGGGTAAAGCCAAGATACTTCTGCGTGCATGCATGTGTGTGTGTGTGTGTGTGTGTTTGTGATAACAAGTCTTTGAATACATGTTTATAAATCACACTTTTAGTATCATCTTTGCTACCAGAAGGAAACAAAAAGCAGATGAGCAGTGTTTATATTGTTGTTTTTTAAGAACTAGGGGCTATTTTGTTTAATAATTCCTTTGCTTGGGAAGGAACACTGAGTACTCAAATGAGAATAGGGGAAAGGATCATGACTTGCTGATTACATTCATGTAAATGATTTGCAAGGTATTTTCCTATAACATAGTTTTAATCTTGTGAGGTAGACAATGTAGTAATGCATATATTCATTCACTTATTCAACAAGTGTTCATTGAGTGTTTACCACATGTCAGGCATAATTTTAAATTCTGAGATTAGGGTGTCTAAAGTAGAAAAATCCTTGTTCTTGTGGAACTAAAACTTAGGGTGGGGAAGGCAGGCCAGAAAGACAAACAAAGGAAACCGTATCTCTCAACAGTATGAAATGGGTATTGTGAGGTGATGGTCAGCGGGTGGAGGGCAGTTGATCCAAGGCTGAGGCAGTAACCATCTCCCTTATGAGACAACACTTATTCAAATTGTGAAGGGGAAGCTAGAAGGAGCTACAGGGCTCCAGCAAGAGTATTCCAGGCGGATACAACATGGACGAGACATTTCCGAGCAGCTGAATGGCTCATACAAAGTCATGCAGCAAAATTGTGAGCCTGTACTTTCTTCCCTGATATTTTGTCTCTTAAATCAAAAATTCTTTTCATGTCTTCCAGTGCTATCTGGTAAATCCTGACACTATAGGATTGCAGGGTCGTGAAATAGGGCATTTTTCATTAGTTAAGGGTTTGTCACTTCATGTAATATGATTAATGGTTAGAACATAAAAATTTTCCTTAATGGTAAAGTTATGGAAACTTAATGGAGTCAGGGGTTCCAGCATCTATGCCTTATAGGTAGATGTATGCAGATACTGCTGTGTTGATCACAATGAAAAGTCACTCAGATAGCGGCAAAGTTCATAGTAGCCTTTTGAACTGTCCATTTTCTTTTTTTTTTAATTGAATTCTTTATTGGTACAATTTATATACATCTCAAAATCACGTATAACATTGGGGAATATAGTATATAGAATATAGTATATAACACAAGTTAATTCTCATTTTTACCCCTATCCCTACCCACCCACCCCTCCTCGCCCCCTTTATACATGCTCTTTTATTTTCTTTCAGAATCATATTTATTCCTTCCCTTCATCCCATTCCCACACCAAGTTTCCTGTAGAAGTTTTCCACTCTATAAAAGCTGTCCTACTTTCTAGAGCTCATTTGCATCTACAGGTGTTCATGCCAAAGAGAAGATCCGGAAATTGTCTGTGATCTATTGATTTCACTTATTAGTATATCCTCCAGGTGTCTCCATTGGCACCTAAATGGATCGATCTTGTCATTCTTTATGGCAGAGTAATACTCCATTTTATTAAAAAACCACATCTTCTTTACCCACTCTCCCACAACTACTATATAGATTCAATGCAATTCCAATTGAAATTCCAACAGTAAACTTCACAGAGTTAGAGAAAATAATACAAAAATTCATCTGGAACCACAAGAAACTGAGAATAGCAAAAGCAATTCTAAGCAACCACGACATGGCAGGGGGTATTACAATCCCCAATGTAAAACTCTACTATAAAGCCGCTGTGATAAAAACTGCATGGTATTGGCAAGGCAACAGACCGGAGGACCAGTGGAATAGATTAGAAGACCCAGAAACAACTCCAGATACACTAAGCTGTCCATTTTCTTAATCTGTAGACATTTGGTTCAATGTCTAACATGACACAGGGCCAAACCTGGGTGCTGTGGGATGGACACTGTGCTTGGGATCATGCATACATGGACTGGAAATCCGTTAGCCATGTAACCTGAGCTCAATTTATCTATCTTGTTCCAGGCTCTAAACGAACACTGTGAAAGGGTTAATGATAAGTAGTTCCAAGTTTTGTTTTGAGAATTCAATGAGCAATGCAGTGGAAACAATGAATGCAATGCCTGACATGTAGGAGGAATATATTAACATTCCCTATTATTTTTGAAATGACAATGATTATTAATATTTATAGTTATTATTATAGTAGCAACAATATAGTAGCAATATGATTGGAAGTATCCAGAGTGGCCCAAGACATTGAGGCTAGGAATGTGGCAAGTGGTCTCCTTACAACTGGTGTTAGAGTGAGCTGACCTCAAGTTACTGTAACTTTTCTAAACACCATAGTCTTCAGTCTAGAGAGACACAAGGTGGCTCACAAGGGGGAATTTCCCAAGACCAGAGCCCACCATCTCTGTCTTCAGAGGAGTGACTCGGGACCACTTCCTGTGTTCCAGTGTGTCCACATAAATGGCCTGGCTACCACACTTTTCTTTATCACCGTTGTCCATGATTTATTTTCTTTGTTCCCTTAGGGTGTCAAGAGGCAGCCTGTTGTGATTTTCTCCTGTTCTCCCTGTTGGATTGTAAGCAAATATACTCCTTTCCCCCTTCATGTTCACTGTGTTTGTGACTTTCTTCTATGAAGGCGATGCTACAAGAGTAGAAGTGAATTCAGTGGTCCTTGTCCAACTCACAGATTTCAGAATGAGGTATAAGGAACTTAGAAGAAGCCCTGTGACCCTAGAGGTCTGTGTTCAAGTGTTAAAGAAAAATAATGTTACAAAAGTTGAGTAGGTTGGTGTTACTCCATTCTGTCACCAATTTTCAAATAATTACCTATGGCATTCCTAGTTTCATTTTTAAAAGTACCTCTGGATACTGCCCAGTTGACTGCTTCTACTGCTGTGGGTACTTTAGGTATTGGAGTTGGGACTCCAACACAAGGATTTACTGGGGCACAACTCAACTAACTCACGATAGATACCAGAGGAATGCAACCTTTCTCTAGACTGTCTCTCTGGACTTCTGTGGTTTGTCCTTTCTCTGTGCCTCTTTGCATATTATTATTTTTCTTGGTGTTGTATTTTTAAAATTTAAGTTTTCATTAGTACATGTTTGCAGTACATGATTACATTCATGATGGGGAGTTGGTGCATAAACATAACACATCTCAATTCTTTTTTCATTCCTTTCCCTTCCTCTCTGTCCCCACTCCTTCCATCTCATGTTTTCCTTCTTTTTTGCTGAAGGTCTGTCTCCCTAGTTCCTAAAGTCTATGTTGTATCTTGCCTTTATTTATATTTTAGTTTTCATACAAGAGAAATTATGTGATATTTAGGCCTCTGTGTCTGACTTATTTCATTTAACATTGTGGTCTCTCTGACTCTCTCTATCATCCTTTATGTCTGTATATTTGTTTATTGAATACTTTATTCTCTCTCTCTGTCTCATCATTTGCTAGATAAATATGATAGCTCAGTATAAGATCTAGAACAGCATTTGGCAGACAGAAATTAGTCAAAGAGCTAATTGTTGTTTTTTTCTCTCTGTCCCCTTTTTCTTTTCTTCTTTACAATTTTCCTTCTATTCTTTTTTAGTCACTCCCTATCTGGACATAAAATAAAACTGGAATTTATTTTTCAGGATTTACTGTCTTTGCTGAATAAAGTTTTATGGTCCCCAATCCTAATTTTAAAGCAAGTCATTTGACTGTTTTACATTCCTCAAAGCAGGAGAGAAGGAGGACTAAATTGAATTGCCTTTTATAAGTGACTCCTGTTAGATTTTGTTTATTTCTTTGGATAAAAATCTTTAGATCAGTTGACCTGAAATTTTACTATGTTTACAATCACCCAGGGGCTGACAAAATATATTTTTCACTGCCTCAAACCAAGTTTTGAATCAGTACATCTATAATAGAGCATGGAATTATACAATTTAATTTTTTTCTAGTAATTCTGATACAAGATAAATTTCCAATAAGCCCCGAGAATCATAGTCTTGATTAAAAAAAATAAAGAACTTATTTCTGAATCCATTTCAGCAAAGAAAGCAAGCAAGCTTCATAGCCATAAGAAATTTAAAGATATTCTTTTCAAGTATCATTGCTTTTTTGTTTTTGTATCTTTTCTTCCTTTCATTCTTTTTTTTTTTTTAATTCTCTAATGGGCCAAACAGAGAGCTGACTTTGACATTCATTTCCAAACAATTTAAGTGGATAGAAAGGAAGAACAGGGCTTGCAAAATTAACAGTCACAGATTTACTCCTTTGGCACCTGTTTTGATTATTGGATTAAGAAAGTTCTGGCAGCTACAACTGGCCCTGCCAGATGTTGAAGAGCACATTTCAGGGCAGATGTAAAGGATGTCAGAAGATGTAAGGATCATTCATTTAAAGAATAAACTGTCTGGATCAAGTTCTGTTTAGGCTGTCAAGACTGATCGCCGGCGTAATGAAACATCAAGAACAGAGGGGCGAAGAGACATTGATAAAGCCCAAACACACCGTGAAATATAAAAATGTGCTGATTTTTAAGTCAACACCCCTGAGTGAAAGCTCATCAGCTTGTAGAAAACACGGACATGCTGAGAGGCGCCCATTTTTCCTGCAGTTTGCTGCAGGATCGTCCACCGATTTCACTGAGGCTGTAAAAAATGTTCTCGGGGGATGTATCTGTCAGGACAAAGGGAGGGCCACAGCCCTGAGAGATCTCTGGGAGATAGATAGTGATGGGGAAGAGGCAGGCACCCTGTCAGTGATGGCATCAGTCAGCATCGATCTGGAATGACCGGGCATCTGCTTCTGAGAAGGCTGAACATCTGTCACAGATTGAGGCAAGCACACAGCACAGGCCCATGCATATATGAAACGTGTACACACTCAGACATACATCCACCCACACACGGATGCGTACTACCGCCCCACACTTCTCCTCCGCTACGTATAGCAAACAAAGCCTTGCATTTGCATATGCAGTCACCTTCGAGGAAAATACCAGGTTCACAAGAGCATCCAGTAAATACCTTGCCTGGTCTTGGGCCAAGCCTGCTGGTGAGATGTGGGAGATGGAGTTGTCTGTCCAGGGTCTGATGCTGGCGAGAGCTAAGGGAGGCATCTTTCTTGGAAATCTGGCACAGAAACTGCACTGCTTTGGTATTCAGTTCTTGGAGTCACCTTTCAGAACAAACAAATCTGATTCCACTGTGTTCGCCACACCCTCACAGGTAATGTCACATGACTGGCAGACAGATTTTGCGGGTGTGGAAACCAGGAGGCCTGTCTGGGGGACTTGTGAGGACTCTGCCAGGATTGGGGACGTGAAACTCCTTCAAGAACATTTGTACATCATCCCAGAGATGCTGAATCTGTGTCTCCTTGGAAGGTGACTAGTAGTTTTCCCAAGTAAGGACAAAGTATCTTCCTAAAGCATGAGTCATTGTATACACAGTGAGATAATTTTCAACGTAACTTTATAGCTAACCAAAGAGTTTAGTCAACTGCTTGTAGTAGGAAGCAGAATGTGAAATTTATGTGCATTTTATTTTCCAATACCAGGAATCAAACCTAGGGTCTGGTGTTTGCCAGACGGGTGCAGTACCACCGAGCTACATCCCCAGCCCTAAGGTTTCCCCTGATGAGTCTGGGACATTAGTCCTTTATGTATATTTTTAAGGGGCAAAGAATAGTGACCTCTGTATTGATAGAGTCCAGAGATTTTTTATTTGAAGGAGTGGGTCTTTTACAACCATTTAATTTTTAGCATCTCTATCTCTTTTTGAGGCAATCATGGTCATTTTTCATTATAAAACAGGTGTTATCATCTAGAATTCAATTTTTCTTGTATGCAATTAATGATAATATCCTCTCAATGATGTTTAAATTTCCTGAATACAGGGTTATGATCCTTTCCTTGTTTCTAATGTTAGATTGTGTGTGTGTGTGTGTGTGTGTGTGTAACCAAGGATCGAACTCAGGGACTTGCACTTGCCAGGCAGGTGGTGGAACCACTGAACTACATCTCCAGCTCCTCTAATGTTTATTTTTATAATACCTCTATTTTTGAGTCAGGATCCAAATACTTGCTTGATTTGCCTCTTAAGCGATCAGTCTTTACTTTCTTGATCAAAATATTTTTGGTGATTTTTGCTTTATTCATTTCTGACTTTAAACATTTTATTATTATATTTCTCTAGACAGCCTTATTTTGTTTCTTTGAATTATAAATTAGTGTACTTATTTCCAGTGTTTGTTATTTAAATAATTTCATGTATTTATGCATTTTCCTTTTAGTGACTACTCCTGGAATTTATGAGTCTTGCATTCACTTAATCCGATTACTATTTAAAATGATATTTCTTTCCTTTTCTTACTTCATTTAAAAATTAATTTTATTGGTACATTTCAGATATACATAATGATAATATTTATTGTAGAAAATTTGTACCTGTAATGACATATCTTGATCCTTCTTTTTCCCATTTCCTTCCCCTTCCTTGAAGTCTTCTTCCCCTCCTTATTTACAAAATCTGTTTCCATTTTTGCTTCTTTTCTTCTTTTCTCTTTCTTCATCCTTAAATTTTTTTTTTTTTTGAGACAGGGTCTTGCTTTTCAGGATGGCCCTGAGCTCACTATGTAGCCCAGGCAAGCCTCAAACTCACAGCAATCCTGCTGCCTCTGCTTCCTGAGTGCTGGGATTACAGGTGTGAGCCATCATGTCTGGCATTGTGGTGTGTGGTACTGATTGCTGGTGGGTGTGAGTCACCATGCCTGGGATTGTTGTATGTGGTTACCAGGGGTCGAACTAGGAACCTTACACTTGTTAGGCAGGAGCCGGAACCACTGTGATAAATCTCCAGGTCAAGTTTTTTTAAAAAATGAAGTAGGTAAGTTTCTAATTATTTCATCTTTTTTTGAATTCTTCTTTAGTTTTTCACTTTGTTTTCCCATTATTTTCCTTGAGATTGGTAGTTCACATTCTCTTTCTTTATTCTTGATCAGGCTTATCAATTTTTTTTTTGAGACAGGGTCTTGCTTTGTAGTTGAGACTGGCCCTGAGCTCACTATGTAGCCGAGGCAAGCCTTGAACTCAGCAATCCTCCTGCCTCTGCCTCCCGAGTGCTGGGATTACAGGCATGAGCCACCACGCCCAGCAGGTTTATCAATTTTTATTAATCTTTTAAAAGATCAGTTTTGGTCTCTGTTGATCATCTTTTGCTGTTTTCTATTTTATTGATTATTATTATTTCATGAATTATTGATTAATTTCCTTTTTTTAATGTCTGTTTCTTCTGCTTATTTCGTACTCTCTCTAGCTTCTTTATGTGGAAGACCATTGATTTTCTGCCTTTGTTCTAATATGGTGGGATAAATCCTGCTGGGCTTGACCCACACTCTCCTAGGAAGTGTTCCTACATCCTCCCTCAGGGCTCATTCTCTGCCCACGTAGGTGAGACTCAGTTTCAAGCTTTGGGTCCTGTCTGCGCACCTGAGCCCATATTGTTCCCTGAGGATGAGGGTAATGGGGAGTCTGCAAATGGCCCATTTAAGCATTTATCTTGCTATCTTTATTCTTTACAAATCCACAGAGCGAGCCGACAAGTTTTCTGTTTGTTTTTTAGATTTTGAAAAGGGACAGTAATGCAAAGTTATCTGTCAAACACTCAGGGAATGGCTGAGATTCAGATTCAATCCTATCTGAATCCAAAGCCCAGCGTAGATTGCTCTCCACACCTCTGCTTGCCGGGCTAACACAGTCGCTGGCTGAGACGCCACTGGAGGGTCGTGACATGTCAGGAGGATCGTAGACGTCACCTTGTTTGGCTCCACGGCAGTCCGTGAGGTGGAGATGACTTCTCACCATTTCTAATGAGACAGTGGAATAGAAGTGTCTGCCCTACACTAGATACAATAAGTTGAGGATTGAAGACTAGGTATTTTAAAAATTGCAAATCCTGAGTTTTTATGCTTTGCACACCAAACACACATCTTGAGGTAAAGTTCTTGTGAGTTCACTGAGCAAGCTACCCTTCACAAAAAGAGATAGAATTTCCTATCTCATAGCATGGGAAGCATTCACTTTACATAGACCCAACTAGTTTAATTTTTTAATTGAATTCTTTATTGGTACATTTTATATACATCTCACAATCATACATAACATTGGGGAATTTGTACAAGTACATGACACAAGATTTTCTCATTTTTACCCACATCCCTACCCACTCACACCTCCCTACCCCCTTATACATGCTCTTTTATTTTCTTTCAGAATTATATTTATTCCTTCCCCTCATTATATTCCCACACCAAATTTCCTTTGAAAATTTCCCATTCTACACAAACTGTCATACTTTCTAGAGCTCATTTATATCAACAGGTGCTCATATCAAAGAGAAGATCTAGTATTTGCCTATCTGTGATCTATTTATTTCACTCATTAGTGTGTTCTCCAGGTGTATCCATTTGCACATAAATGAGTGAATCCTGTCATTCTTTATGGCATAATAATACTCCATTTTATAAAAAAGCCACATCTTCTTTATCTAGTCTCCAGTTGATGGGCATTTGGGCTGGTTCCAAGATTGAGCTATCACGAACTGAGCTGTTATGAACAAGGGTGTACATCTGTCTTTCCAATGTGATTTTTAAAAATTCCTTTGGGTATATTCCTAGCAGGGGGATGGCAGGATCAAATGGGACCCCTAGTCCTAGTTTTCTGAGAAGTCTCCACACAGATCTCCACAATGGTTGCACAAGTCTGCAATCAACCAACAGTGGAGAAGGGTTCCTTTTTCCCCACAGCCACACCAGCATTTATTGTTGGTTGATTTTGTAATAGTGGCCATTCTTTGTGGTGTGAGATGAAATCTCAGTCTTGTTTTCATTTGCATCTCTTGAATGACCAGTAATGTTGAACATTTCTTCATATGCTTCTTAGCTGCTTTGACTTCTACCTCTGAGAAGTGTCTGTTCATTTCAGATGCCCATTTTTGAATTGGGTCTTTAAACTTGGGGAGGCTGATTTATTAAACTTATTTATATATTGTAGATAATAGTGCTTTGTCTGATAAACAACTAGTAAAGATTTTTTCTCATGTTGTTGGTTGTCTTTTAGCGGTGTCATTGACTTCTTTTGTTGTGAAGAAGCTTTCCAGTAGGATGAAATCTCATTTGTTGATTCTTTCTGCTAGTTCTTGTGCTATCGAGGTTTTATTCATAAAGTCTCTGCCTAAGCCAATGTCTCCAAGAGTTTTACCTAATCTGTTTTCCAGCAGGCTTATTGTTTCTGTTTTAATGTTTAAGTCTCGAATCCATTGTGAATTTAGTTTTGTACACAGTGAAAGAGATAGGTCTAGCTTTAGTTTTTGGCAGGTTAAAGCCCAGTTTTTCCAGCACCATTTGTTTTTTTGTTTTTTTGTTTTTTTGGTTTTTTTGAGACAGGGTCTCGCTTTGTAGTTCCGGCTGGCTCTGAGCTCACTATGTAGCCCAGGCAAGCCTCGAACTCAGCAATCCTCCTGTCTCTGCCTCCTGAGTGCTGGGATTACAGGCATGAGCCACCACGCCCGGCTCCAGCACCATTTGTTAAAGAGGCTGTCTTTCCTCCATTGAGGATGTTTGGCTCCTTTGTCAAAGATAAGGTGCTTAGTGTATCTGGGGTTGTTTCTGGATCTTTTAATCTATTCCTCTGATCCTCAGGTCTGTTACTTTGCCAGTACCATGCAGTTTTTATCACAGTGGCTTTGTCCAACTAACAATTTAAACTAGACCCCTAAGTTCTGAGCATCTTACACAACCTATATCTCTTTTCTTTTGTAGTGACTATAATAGAGAATTTTCAACATTAGATGGCTTCAGTAACCATATTAGTCACTTTCTCATTGCTAGGACAAAATACCAGACTGCCTTGCACAAAGGAGGGAAAGTTTGATGTGGTTTATCAATCAATCTGTACTCAGCAGGCTCTGAGGAAGAAGCAGCACAGTGGAAGGGCACAAAGGAGAAAGGTCTCCCCATCTATGGAAACCCGAAGCAGAGGGAGAAAAGGGGAGGCTATAGAGGGAGATATATAGCCTTCTTAGACAGCTTCCCAGAAACATATCTCTTCTAATCAGACCTCAACTCTTACCAACACATTTAGTAAGAAGTCATCAGTGGAAATGCACTGATGAATACAGTGTCTCTTGATCCAGTCACCTTCCTAAAGCCCTACTTACGAACATGTAAGACTTTGGGGGCAAATTCTAGATCTAAACCATAATAAATCCAATTTCACCACCTCTTGAGTAGTTAAACTGAGACCTAAACTCAGGTTTGTCTAACTGCCATACAAAAAGAAAAGAAAGAAAACAAATAAAAATACCAAGGAAATCCTCTTTTCTCTCATTCAGGAGACCAGTGGGGCATCAAGGCGACATAATGATCTGACTTCTGCTTCATATCGTCAGTGCTGACTAGAGACAGAGCCATGACAAGAATGGTCTGTCTTCAGAACAGGCTCCTCAGGGACCATATGTGATTATTCTTTAAAAGTTAGAATCAGGAAGAAAAGCAAAGCCATCTAATCTAGCCTCTTCTCTTTATGAGTAAAGAAAGTGAGATTTCAGACAGAGGTCCTTTCCTGGCAGGTATTTGTTTTTTATTTTATTTTATTATTTTTGTGATACCAGGGATCAAACTCGGGCTCTTGTGCTTCCAAGGTAAGTGTGGTACCACTTGAGCTAAATCCCCAGCCCTTTGGCACCTGCTGAATATAACCTTGGTATAGTGGGTTAACACTGATTCTGGGGTTTTTTAAGGTTAGGTGGACTCTGTTCAGTGCATAGACAGGTATGGCATTTCTGTTGGGTTCTATAAGAACTGTGTCAGATGAGAAAGGAAGACATTTTTACCCTTAATGTAAGGTGAGGCCATTTCCTGAGAAAGGAAATAACCAGTCCTGTTGGACAGCAGCCTCTGTACTCCATCTCAGAGCATCTAGGGTTTGTTTTATTTTTATTTTGTGCAATACTGGGGACAGAACCCAGGACCTCACCCATGCTAGGCAAATACTCTACCAATGAACTACTTTCCTTCGTCTTCTTACTTTTGATTTTGAGGCAGGGCTTCTTTATGTTGCCCAGGCTGTTCTGAAACTAGTGATATTCCTCCTACCTCAGCCTCCCAAGTAGCTGAACTTACAGGCGTGTGCCATCGTGCCCAGCTCAATCTGAGGACATCTAACTTCACATTCTCAGAGACTATTTAGAGCAGAACGTGATTTGTTGAGTGGAAGCAGGGGAAGGAGGCAATCTCATTAAGCAGATTTCAAAAGCTTGATCAGGAGCAAACTGGGCAGGTTGAACACTAACCCACTCCATTCTAAGCTTGTTTTCCACTTGAGAAAAAATAAGCAAGACTGCAGAGCATCTTCACAGCTGTTTATGTCTTCCAACAACTTTTTCTAACCTTTTCCCCATCTGCTTTTGCAGTGGAGAAAATCATTCTCTTGGTGTGATGGGTCTTCAACAAGCCTTTTCCTACTTCCTTGATACTGTACTTCAAGAAACTATAGTAAATTACAGTGATTCATTATTCCTATTAAAACAAACAATATCCTCAAATTACCCAGCAAACTAAACAATTGAGAACAGTAAATTCAAACAGTAAAACATGGGCACATATTGGGTAAATGTTATTTTCTGGAACAAGAAAAGCTTTCGGCAAAGTGCTTAACTTGAATACGACAAAAGGCAATTTAATTTAGTAATACAGTTGGGTGAAAAATGGAGACCTCGGGTTTAATAAGAAGGGGAAAAAGACACGCATATATCATCCGAAAGGATAATTATGAGAAACTATTTTGTATGATCCAGCTAAATCAAAGCTTCTAATGCTTTCTTACTCCTGTCAAAGTAGGGAGATTTAAGGTCTTAAAAATGGGAATTTTGCAGACTTCACTGCCAAGAAAAAATGATTTGTCTCTTGATAAATTACTATTGGGCTTTATACTTGGGAAAAAATACACTTACATTGAAATAAATGCCAAGGAATGGCTGGAGAATTTATATTATTCGTTCATATCTGTCACTGGATTGGTGGGAAGACAGCAGTGCCATTTAAAACATATCCTGGCTGGCTGACAGCATGCCACAGAGGCAAGATGAAAACCTCCTGTGAATGGGGGCAGGCGTAGACCCCCGTGAGGCTGAATGAATAAGGCAGTGTGCTGTTCTTCTTCTTTTTCTTCCCTGAAGCACAAACTTTCTATCCTTGGATTCCACAGTTGAAGAAGAGTCGCTAGATATGGACACTTGTCCTGATTCTGAATATGTCTGTGGGTTCTTATAACTATGCTATGTACATTTTTCTCAAACACAGAAGGGAAATAAGAGGAAGAGAGGGACACTGTGGAATCACAGTGCCACTTGCGATTTGGCCAATTGTAATGGGTCTGGCTGTGAATATAAGAGTCTGGATCTTCTTTGCCCTCTTCATCCTGGGTTTCCCTAGTGGGAAAGTGGCAAGGACATGGCAGGGAATATTGGCCTTGGAATAAGCGACCCAGGCTCCACCTTCACTTCTTTAAAATCGGTGTTACTTTCAGCAAAGCAGATAATAACTCTAGGCTTCAGTTCCCCCATCTGTCAAGTGTCTGGTAGGGACAAGTGACTTTTAGCTTGCATTTATTTCTGCAAAATACTTCATTTCAGCAAGCTTTTTTGTACTACTTACTGCATTCTGGAGTATAAATAAAAGAGGAGCAGCTCTGGCAGAAGCAGTGCTTCTCCGCTGTCATTTCTTCTTCTGAATTTCCCTGGAAGGGATGCAGGGAGTGCAGGGGTGATTATGGAGCGTGGCACCTTCCAGAATGAACGGCCAGTGGTTCTGCAGCTGCCCCACTGCTGAAACGATCAGTTGAGGCTGGAAAATGCTGTGGTGTTCTTTCTCCCAAGACAATGGTGTTTAGGTTTTCCTGACAAACACCAGGTTCCACAGTTAGTACTATGAAAGTCACTGCATAGTACATCACCTGTGAAGGCTGAGACAACACACACACACACACACGCACGCACGCACGCACGCACGCATGCACGTGCACATACACACGAGAGTCTTTGAAGCTCTTTCAAAAATCTAAACATAAGTTAATCCAAATAATTATTTTCAGAAATTTGGAATGAGAAGCATGTAGCACCTGCTAAAGGCTGATTGATTAATGTTTATCAATCCCATATTCCAGTAAGTGTGAAGGTAGGCTACAATGAAAAAAGTGCAATATTTGAATCTTCCAGTAGCTTCGTGTTTCTATACCATCTGTTATAGGTCTCTCTCTCTCTCTCTCTCTCTCTCTCTCTCTCTCTGTATCCTTTAAGTAAGAGAGGTATCACCCAATTCAATTAGAGGGGGAAGGTTCTAGGTATTAAGTAAAAGGACATCAGTTTTAAATTAAAAATTTTTCTAAAAGGACTGGGCTGATTTTCAATCTGGGGAATACTCATTGGACATAGATTCACCCTGAAGAGTTTTGCAATTTACAGAGGACTTCGCATTTGACAAAGCACTTGATAGTTCACCAGCATGGTTTGTAATGGACTCTGTGGGTTACACATTGCTCTACTTCTTACAAGGTGCTTCGCAGTGTACCTTCGGCTTCATACTTGAGAAAAAAATACACTCACATTGAAATAAATGCCAAGTAGTGGATAGAGAATTTATATTATTTGTGTATTCTTCTTTTAAAGCCATTTTATCATTTGGGGGTTTTTAGCATGATAAGACACTCCATGACCTATCAAATGCCTTGTAATTTATAAAGTGATCCCAGGCCCATAACCATTTCAGTTTGAGCTGACTCCATTGGCATTATGGTGTCTTTCTCTGATAATCGTGAGGGTCATGTTGGCCACGAGCACTGTGATGGTAACTTAACTGAACACAGACTGCGTGGCATGGATGCTCATTGCTGACTGGTTGAGAATATTATGGCCCTGAAGGAATGTAACTGATGAGTAGCTATCAGTTTGATCTTGGGTTCTATCCCTATTAGGATCTTTGCATATATACTGGCTTAAAAGGAGGAAAGGATGTTATTGGCATCAGGAAGGCAGAGGCCAGGGGTACAGTTGAACTCCCTATAGCACACCTGCCAGCACCCTCAATAATGAAATATTCAGCCCATAACGCCAATGGTGCAAAGTTGGGTCTTGATAAAGGTCAGATTGTTCTGATAATTTCTGGCACTAGAAGGATGCTCTGAGCTGCAAGTAAAAGAAAGTGACCTTGAATTGACTCACATATCATACACATTTATCATCTTAGCAACTGGAGGGGAAGGGGAAGGTCAGACCTCAGGGCTGGTAGATTAAGGTGCTGACAATGGGGCTGAGGATTCCGATTTTCTCTCTTTTCCACTCTGTCTGGACTTTGCCAATTCTAAAGCTGGTTCACAGCGGTAAAATGACTATTTGCAGTGACTGGACTGGGACAAATGGCCCTTGTTGGTAGCCAGTCAGTGAACTGGCTTCTTTTTCCTAGAATCCCAGAAAGCACCTTCGTGTATACATAATGGTCCACATGATGAGGGGACTGACTTAATTGAAAAATACATGCAAAATACTAAAGACTGAACATTTAAAAAAAATAACTGCTGTTCATTAAGCTGCTGTTTTTCTCCTTTCTTCGTCCTTTCTTGGGCACTAACTTTTGGCTGATGATTAGGACTTCTGTGAAAACAAAGACATAGTACAAACATCCATCGGTCCCCCAAGAAACAGCTCCCATGAAAACAGCTGAGTAGATTTATACATAGAAATTCACACTTTTTTCCAGCTTGGGATTCTGTACCATAAATCCTCCCCTAACACATTACACATGCACACATACACACACTCTACCTCTTGCAAATTAAAAGTCATATATATCTTGCAAAAGCACTTCTGACGTGCAGCTCCAGCACTCAGAGCCTTAGGCAAGCTTTGTGTCTACCACGGTGATGTATAGCTGGCCAGGGAGGTTAGCAAAGCCCAGTATTCAACGACTAATCAACAGGCCTTTAGATATTCTGTGCAAAGCTTGCTTTCCCTTGTCTAAAAAGCCTTGTCAGCAAGAGGAGCCTTATCTAGGGATGAATGGCTGAGTCCAGTTCTCTACGTTAAGGCAAACATTAATTTTTATTGTAGAATCTGCATGATCCGTTCTGTTTCTTATTTAACCAGTCTTACATTTTTAGGGCACCGTGAAGTTTTAGGGGCTGTCATCATGTGTAAAAACCTTGGTGATATGGAAAGGAAGCTGTGAGGGTACTAATCTTTAACAACCTTTAATAGTTCCTGATTACAAGTAGGAAAACTCAAGCTTGTTAGCTTCACTTTCCCAGTATGGTCCTAAATGTTGCTCTCTCCATTGTCCCTCTGACTCCCCTTTTCCTGTGGTTGCAGGAAAAATGCTCATTTACCGCAACTCAATTTTCTTCTGTGGAAATTACCTTCTTTTGGGAAAGACCTAAGAGTTAAATAAGAAAGTTTTTCAACATGCTGAGCCCTGCCTTGTAGAAAGAATTTATGGTTATTTTCTTTATTTTCTTGTTTCCCATATTGTCTTGCCTTACCTATTTGTATTTCTGCATTATTTCACAAAGATGTATCTTGTTTTCTTTCTGTTACTTCTTCGAAGTCTATGGTGTATCTGACTGCGTCTCTTCTTTGCTTATTGTTTTTTTCCTTCATCTATCAGGTTTTAGATATGCAGTGTCTTGGTTACTTTTCTCATTGCTGAGACCAAATACTCAACGTCCACAAATTAAAGGAGGAAGAGTTTCATTTGGCTCATGTTTTGCAGAGGTTGCGGTTCATAGTCGCTGGTTCCAAGGTCGATGTCATGGCAGAGGGACCTCACAGGGAGAAACGGATCATGGCAGAACAAGCAAGAAGCAAGGTAGAAAACCTGCCTTCCTTCTTTCCCCTTTGCAGTCCTTCCAGGCTACAAGCCAGTTGATTGGTGCCACCCACATCCAAGGTATGTTTTCCCTCTTCAGTAGATCCATCCAGTCGTACCCAGAGCTGTGGGACTAATCCAGAGAACCTGCATCCTTAATTTCAGTAGTACAAACCCTAGGTTCAGACACCATCAAAATGCTCTACCTATGAGTACATGAGATTTTTGGTAAACATCTAGATATAAGTAGATATCTAGTCTCCTAAATAGACCTTATTTCTGTACAAGCAGACAACATGTCTGCTTTGCTTACCTCTTTATTCCTTACACCTGGAAAAGTTTCTAGAACATATCAAATAGTTAAACATTTCATATCAAATAGTTAAAAAACATATCAAATAGTTAAAACATATCAAATAGTTAAAAAAATAAATGAAAAGATGAATGAACAATTTAGATGAACTGAGGATTTTTTAGCACTAGGAATGTAATTATAAGGGTAATATAATACCCTAGATGCACTTTCCATCTTCGTTTCTTAATGAATATATTGGAAATTTGGAGGGTAAAGTGGCACAAGTAGGTCACTCTTTTAGGAAGAAGCAGTGTTGGGATTTGAACTTCTTCGTGATGTGACTCTGAGCGCAACTTTAGCCATTGTCATGATACCTTTTCTCCGAAGTTGAGTGGTGGAAGGTGATCCTGGGTTCAAGGCTGTTGTGATGTGTTGTGTAACTGCTTTAAATTGGTGTGAGTTGCCCAAATGCAATCCAGAAAACACGAGTTCCTTTTACGCTTTTCAAAAGCTTTTCCAGTCATGACACCCTTTGATCTTCACATGAGATTCACTCTGTGGATGAAAACCCTGGACACAGCAGGGGTAAGCAATTTGCTCAAGGTCACTCACTGAGCCACTGATGTGGAAACACATGGCCGGAGATGCTTAGAACAATCAGGGGAGGAATCACATCAGGTCACCACAGTCAGGGAGGCCTCCCTGCCTCCCACTGCTTTGGAGGGAGCACAGTATTGGGCTGATCCTCAGAGAGCTCAGGCTGAGCAGGGAGTTCTGGAGACAGGCGTAGACCTGGAGCCAGGCAGTCTGGGTTCTGTGGCAGCTACGCTGCTTGGGTCTAGCTTGGGACTGACTCCTCTTTTCTCAGGATCTGCTCTTCAGTCTGAACCACACAAAAGGTAAGGGGATGTCTTCTAAAAACCCCAGTGGGATGAATTTGTTGAACAAACAGATATGGCAGGCTGTTAGAGGTTAGATATAGAATGTCCTCTCAAAGCCTCATGAGTTCAGAGGGGGACCTTTTGGAAGGTGATTAGATTGTGGGCATTGTAGTCACCAGTGGATTCATTCAGTGAAGGTTTCAGAGCTAGATTTGCTGTCAGGAGGTGTTGTCTCCTTTCCTTCTCTGCTTTCAGGCTACTATGAACGAATTTTCATTTGCCAATCCCTCTGCCATTACTGTTCTGGTTTGAAGCTGTGAGTCGGGGCTCTGAGTTCCTAGTTACTGTCTGCTACCTGCAGCAAGCAGGAAACACTGCTAGGGAGAGGCAGGTGGATTTTGCATAGCTCAAGCCCTCTTTTCTTTCATACCCCACCCATCCTGGGCTTTGGCAGATGGGGTGGCCCACCTGCTCCCAGCGAGGCTTCATCCTGTGCTGTTATCTGCAGACTCCAGGGCTCCACTTGCCCTCGCTGTGCTGAACTAACACAGCTCATCATCTCACCGCCACTCTCATCAGCCTGGCTGATCTCACCATTTTCTTAAGTGGTGTCTTCACTGTTTAATTTATTTCCTTGACCCCTCCAGTTCTGAGGTAAACTCTTTGTCAATAGAGATTGTTCCCGGGGATTAGGTTCGACTCTTCTTCATTATCAGTGTGGAAGCCAAAGGCCTCAAAGCTTTTTCAATACTGGGAAGACTTCGGTAAGCACACAAAAGAATCTCAAAGAGCCCTGGGGTGGCAGGAATGATGCTCAGTGCTCTTGCAAACTTGAGCCAATCACTCCAGCCTCCTCCATTCTATGCAGTGGAGGGAGGTGGCACTTTCTGATCCCTGGAATGTGGTATGTCCTTCTGTCTGTGCTTTCTCACTGCATCTCAAATACATTTGTCCTGGAGTTCACTTGCTCGTTCGTTCATTTTTCATTCATTAGACAGTTAAAAATCAATTGTTCTGTGATTGCCTGACTCTTCCCTTAATCCGCAAGCACTTTGAAGATTAGGAAAACAATTCTTTGCATTCCTGACCTGCAGGGTAACATAGTGGGTACTTAATGTGTGGTAAATAAATGAGTATGTTGCTGGGTACTATACTGTGGAGGCTGACAGCCTGAGTTCTCTGAACTTTTCCACTGTTTTACTCCAGGACCTTGAGCAAATCTCCTAAACTTTCTGAGCCTCAGTGTGCTTAACTGCAAAGAGGGCATGATACAAATAGCTTCTACTGCTATTCAATGCAAAACAGCCTAATTCCTGACAGGTTGGTGGAGAAGAAGAGGACCTTTGACTTATAGTGTGTAATCATGCTGCAAAAGGTGATCAGATTTGAAATGATAGGGCTCTGTTAGTAGCGTTTCCGCTATGAATAAAGATCCAAGCATACTCCTACTGAGCATTATGAGAAGCTCTGTCCTTAGTGAGAACTATATTCTCGGGACAAAGTCTGTCCTAAGTTTGGTCTCCTCATATGTGGTAGTGACATACATACTGTCCTGACAAAGACAGTAGGAGAGAAAGAGAGAGAGAGAGAGAGAGAGAGAGAGAGAGAGAGAGAGGTAAATGGACCAAGAGAACTGGAAGGCTAATCTCTGTGGCTTTAAAAAAGCTTCAAGAGAAAAGGAGAAACATGAAGGCATTAGCTGATAGATTTAATGTGCATTTATGATCGGCTTATGGGTTTGACTTATTTCTTCCCCGAAAGAGACAACAACCACACTTTGTTTAAAAAGACCCTCACTGAAGGGATAAGCATAAAGCATTTAGGATTGTCATAGCATTACGGCTCTCACTGTCTTTGAGTCTTGCGCTATGGTTAGTATTTCAAAGGGCCCTCTGAGTGCAGTTACGCCAGACACCTGCAACGTTTTGTCCTGCTTTGGGCTGCTAGAACAAAATACCTCACACTGGGTAAAGTGCAAAGAGAAGGAGTTTGTTTGGCTTGCAATTCTGGTGGGTGAGAAGTTCAATGAACGTGGTGCCAGAACCTGTGAGGAGTCCCCCTACATAACATTGTAGATAAAGTGGAATAGGAAGCAGGTGTGTGTAAGAGAGTGAAGTGTGCTCTAGGCTCACTTTATTGAAACCCACTCTTCAGGTACTTAGTGCAGTCCTTCATAAATAAGATTCTCCCTTCTTTTAAACTCCCTCTCTTTTAAACTCCCAATGGTCAACAGAAGTGTGACCAACAAGCTAAAGTGAGTCAGCGTGGGAAGACCTGTTCTTGGTGTCAGAGGAGCTCAGATCCTTGCTGTTGCCAGGGATGCCTGGTGTTCTCTTCACAGGAGCTCTGGTCTTCTCCTTGAGCTTTGATTTCTGTCTCCAGTGCAGATCCTTCAGCCTAGTAGCACAGATTCTTCTTCCCTCCGGAGCAGACTTTCTAGCTTCCTCCACTGGTCTTAGGGCCTTCCTAGTGCAGATCTTTGATAGGAGATGAGTCCAGACTCTGGGTAGACTCGGAGAAGATATTGCCATAGGCTTCAGTCTTCAGTTGGACTCGTGTGGGGCATCACCATAGGATCCAGGGCCTCAGCTGGATTCTTTGGGTCTGTAGCATGAGGACAGATCTCTTGTATTCTTCTGCATTTGACTTTTTGGGTGAGTATTATAAGACACCCCTGTAAGCTATATGTCCTGTGTTAGATCTATTCCCTTGCAAACCTTGACCACAGCTCTCCCCATTAACACTCAAAGACACCACGTCCCATCACTCCCACACTGGCAACTACAATTAAGCCTGAGTTTTGAGATGAAGAAAAGCCATATTCAAACCGTTGCATCCAACTTGGGATAACTTCAGATACCTCAGGTCTTCAGGAACTAATACAATCAGGATTTCCAGTAGGAAAATAAATAATCATGGCCAGTATTTTAAGAAACACACATTCTGCAAAGTGAGTTCCATTACCAAATTGGGATAGTGCTCAGGGGAAACAGAGGAGAGTGATCACAAAGTGAAAAATAAGAAACAGATCTTCCCCCTTTTGCCTTAGCCCCTTGGAAGAACAACCAATCTCTCTGCTGGAGCATCTTTCATTGTTATCTTAAATGACATACATACAGCAACGTCAAAGCAGAGAGAAACTTCTCTGTGGCTGACACATTTCACAGGGAGAAATGGATTTTAAAACTGTTTTCAACTAACAAATTGACAGTCTTAGCCTTCCCTCACCCAGGACGCACTCCCTGGTGTGAAGTGTGGGGAGGGGTGGATAAGGGCTGATAAAATCTAATCCACTGCTTACAGAATTTGAGAGAGAGTTTTTCTAATCACCCACTAGAGGGTTCTCCCTCCCGACCCAATTTCCTCCTAAATCACATACCAGAGGTCAGAAAATGGGGTGATAAGCTGTCCACCATGAGGTGGGTTGAAAAGGCCTTATTCCATTCCATCAGAGCCCCGTCAGGGTTTATAAATTGTCGTGTCTGTCTCTACAAAAAGGGATAAAGTCTACAGTCTCACGAAAAAAAATGCATGTTTTCAACTTAGATTTATCATCTTTAATATTGTTGAAGAATGGGAGAGACAGAGACAGAGTGAGGTGGACGGCAGGGGTTGAGGGGGGCAGTGGGCAGGGACAGCAGCAGGTATAATAAAATAAGGACTGGCTTTCCTTCTGCAAAGCAGAGACCAGGAAGAGGGGAAAGTGAGGCTAGAGAAACAGTGTGTAGAGGGCAGGCTTTAGCGTCCACTTGCTTGGGTTCAAATTCAGATTTGCTGCTGTATGAGTTTAGGCAAGTTATGTTATCTCTAGAAATGGGGATGATGATAGGACATATCTTTGTAGAGTACCTGAATATTAATTGAGCTAGTGCCATCTGGGCTTTGGCATTGTGCCTAGTATACAGCCAGCACTTCCTCAAGCTTGGCTTGGGTGGTACAAAACCCACAGAGTGGGCTTCAGTAAACAGAGTATTGTCCTGAAGAATCAGGATGAGGGGTCATCTATGGACAAAGTTTAAGGAAAGGAAGTGCTGCCATAGTACTCAGAATGATCAAGTCTGAAAACCAAAATCTCTGTTGGCTTCAGGTTGCTCTCTCCCTCCACCTCAATCATTTTTATATCTATTTCTATTTTTATATGCTTTCTCTGGGCCCTAAATGTTAGGCATTTCTGTTTCTGCTGCATAGCATGATCTATTAGAATTGTTCCAAAGTGGTAACCACTGTCCACAAGGTAGGGTAAGACATCCCATCCCTGATGCCCAGGAAGAAGGTTCTGCTTGGCTCACTGAGGTCAGCTGTCTACCCTCTACCTGATCTCAAATCCTAGCAAAAAATGCTAAGAATTGAGGCGTGTGTTTAAATGATACAGTTATACTCAGAAACCTGATGGTAGCTCAGCACTTCCTAGTTTTAATGGCAGTACAACAAGAAGCAGGCTAAGATCATAAGCTTTGGTGTTGAACAATCTGGGTTTCAGTTCAACTTATCATTCACTATTTATGTGTCCTTAAGGAAGTAACCTAATTTGTCTATTCCTCAGTGTTCTTCTCTATATAAAGCATGTTATGAAAACTCCTACCTACCTCATTGGGTTATTTTTCTGCCTAAATGGAATAAATGTGGTACACGTGCAGCAATCAGTAACAGCTGTTTAACTCTTGTTCCTATTTTTCTTACTGCTGAAACAATGTGGCTGAGGACAGCACCTCTGCACAATAAGCTGCAACATATTTTGAGCTCTTATGTAAGATCTTCTACATCAGCCCCAGAAACTGTCTTGTCCACCCTTCTGGGCAGGGTTTGGATTTATGCCTGTGCTAAATCTGAGTTTCCTGTTGATGTACACCCAGAGAGCCTTTCCCCTCTGGGGGTGTGTGTGGAGTGGAAACACATCTTCAATCTGTCCTAACCACATGTGGCCTGATGCCACCCCCCTCCTCCCTCCTAGCCCCCTCTTTCTCCTGCTGGGGTGTGTATGGTAGTGGTGGGTGGTGATGGAAAATACAGGGAGACTGAGCCCATTAGAGACAACTGCAGGCGGATGCGCTTTGCCAATTATGTTCTGTTTCTCTCTGCTTTCCCCATGATTTTTAGGATATACAGATTCTTTCTGGCACTCCCCCTGGTTCTGTGCCTATAAAATAAGTTTAATGGCTGAATTTTCCTTAAGACAGTCAGAGGCGGTATAATTTATGCATGTGAATAGTATTGTAGCCAGATGTAATTTTGCTCAAAGTTGTGGCATTACAGTTAGAAATGGTTCTGCTAGCTGTGTTCTGTAGAATTTGCAATTTATTTAACAGTTGACTGAGCACTGACCCCAGATAAAATAACCATAATCAAAGAGTAGGTTTTTTTTTTTTTTTTTAGGGATATAAAAAACAAGGGTAGGGAGCGGGTTTTGGAGAAGGACTTAGATTCAGGGCTGATCTGAGAGAAAACAGGTGGTGAGGATTCCAAGGCAGGTGGATGTTGTTTAGTCAGTTAGGCAGCAGAAGAGCTTGACAGAGAGAGACGCTGGTATATTTGAGTCGGAAATCTCTCTCCACTCCAGGGCTTTCTTTTGGGAGATCTATCCCCCCTCTGATTAAAAGCAGACTAGTTTTGTTTTGCTCATTTGAACTGCAATGCTTCTTGCTTTGGAGTTTGCATTCTTTTACCCTTCGGCTTTGTAAATGGCTCTTTTTAAATTTTGTAATATTTTATGTAGTCAGAAAAGTACGGAGAATCAGTAGTATGTCTTTATTTGCTGAACGTGTTTTGGCAACAGTTAGCATATTCTTTGAAAGGTAGTTTTGTAACCTTTTCTTTTTTTTTTGAGACAGGGTCTCACTTTGTAGTTCAGGCTGGCCCTGAGCTCACTATGTAGCCCAGGTAAGCCTCGAACTCAGCAATCCTCCTGCCTCTGCCTCCCGAGTGCTGGGACTACAGGTGTGAGCCACCACGCCGGGCACTGGTATGCGGTGTTGATTGCTGGTGGGTGTGAGTCACCATGCCCAGCATTGTTGTATGTGGTTACTGGGGATCGAACTCAGGACCTTGTGCTTGTGAGGCAGGCACTGGAACCACTGAGCTAAATCTGTGGCTCTGGTACCCTATTTCGATTCTCTCCTTTCTTGGACATGGCTGGAGTCTTGAAGTTACTTTGTATCACTCCCTTTTCACATTTTTACTACTTGATTATGTACCCATTCCCAATAATAGGATTTGTGAGTTTTTTTTAATATGTACTTAGGCAGATAGGATCATACTATCTATATTCCTTTTTAGTTTGTATGTGACTTTAAAAGTTAAACTATTTGTTTTAGAATGAGTCTGTTTTAGCCTCAGAGAGAAGTTGTGAAGATTGTGCAGAGTTTTGATATACCCTCACCAGATATCACCATTGTTAGCATCTTGTTTTTCAATGATGAATCATCAAACTAATTAAAAAGATGAAGCAAAACAAAGCCAACAAGTTGGCACATTAGTCGTAGAAAGCCCACAAGTTAATGGAACACCCCTAGTTTTTCTGTCATGTTCTGTTCTGCTCCAAGATCCAACCCAGGACACTGCCTTTGGTAGCCATGTGTCCTTGGTCTCTTTTGGTTGAGGGGAGTTCTCTTGGTCTTTCCTAACTTTTCGTGAGTTTGACCAATTTGAAGAATGCTGGCCAGATGTCTGGAAGAGCATTCTCTGCCCTGGCCGTATCTAAGGTTAGCTCCTCTTCAGATTTTGGTTATGGAGTTTTGGATAGCATATTCCAAAGAAGAGGTGTCTTTCCAGTACCATTCTATTAGGGCAGTCATAACATCAACATGGTATCCAGGGGGATGCTAATCTTCATCACTTGCCTGAGTGATATCTTCTAGGTTTCCCACAGTAAAATTAAGTCTCTTTCCTCTGAGTATTCTGTTGATTGAAAGTAAGTCACTAAGTTTGGTCCACTCTTAAGAGGTAACATTTTAAAACGAGAGGGAGAATCAGTCCACATTAAATGGAAATCTTGGGTCGGGGATGTAGCTCAGGGGTGCCAGAAAGTGTAAGGTTCCAGTTTGATTCCCAGTACTGGAAAATAAGACAAAACAAAACAAAAAAACCAAATGAAATTTTTGTAAGGCTGATTTATCTCTTTCTCTCATTTATTTCTACGTCATTTATTTTTATCAGTATGGACTCATGCATATTTATACTTTGCATGCATATTCATACTTTGCACCGTACTGATACTGTGCTTTTTTTTTTTTTTTTGCTTGAACCATCCCAGTTTTGATCACTGGGAACTACTTCAATATGTGCGCTCATGATATACCACATCTTTTAATCTTTTCAGCATCTCTTTATATTTTGTATTATAACATGCTTTGTTTCATGTTGTACTGTCCATGCCTCATACCTAGAACCAGCAAGTTCTTCAGGTCTCATTTAAAAATTATTGTGGCAAAATTCAAATAAAATTTACAGTGTGCACCATTTCATGTGTATAGTTCAGTGAAATTAAATTTCACCACTTCATTGTGTAACCATCACCACTATCCAGATTTAGTTTATTTCTTTTGACAGCTACATAGTACTTCACTGTTAGAATTACCAACATATATATTTATTGATTCTTCTGTTGACAGGTTGATTGGAAAGTTTCAGTTTCACACGATGATAAATCAAACTTCTTTTGACCTGATGCTCAGGTTGTGTGGTCAAAAGTATCTTCTAAAATGTATTTTGAGAAGCACAGGAGACTAGTGGGTATGAGATGTATGCTTTCAAATATTCTAAACAATCACTGTGAAATTTACCTCTAAAGTGATTCTGTGGTATATACTCTCAAAGTCAGCAGAGGTTTTATTTCAATGTATTTTGGACAAAACTTGGTATTATTCTGCCACTGACTGATGGGGTGAATATCTTATTGTTTTAATCTACATTTTTCTGCTTACAAAGAATACTCTTCACAAATTACTGGCCACTCAGGATTCCCTCTCTGTGAATTGCCTCTTTTCATGGTGTGTTGTTCATCTTTTCTTATTGATCGGTAGGACTTCTTTATATTCTGGAAATGAATCTACTCTTCATTTTATGTGTTGCAAATATCTTCTCCCAGCTGTGCTTTGTCTTTTAACTTTTCTTTTAGTGCTTTATTTTTTGTCATACAAAATATTTTAAGGATTTTCTTTTCATGGATAGGCCTTTAATCCATTTAGAATATGATTTTTTTATATGGCGGGAGTTACAGATCTAATTTTATTTGTGTTTCACACTATTTTTACTATGTGTCATTGTTTCTAAGGTAATGAATACTACTATCAATACAATATCATGATATTTTTCCTCTCGTTATGGTATATAAAATAGTATGTGTTTTACAATCAGTAGCATCTTAGCTTTAATAGAGGGTAGAAATATTTTATGTTTGTTCTAATTCTTCATGCTGGTGGAATGAATCTCCTGTATCTCTTATTCTGGTGATTTTGGTCTTTAAGCATTTCATATGAGTACTGCAGAGTTACTTTTTCAACTTCTAAAAATGACACATGATTTTAGTTTTCCCCTCTTAGCTTTTGTTTTTGAAATTAAGTGGTACCAATTAGAAAAACTTGTTATTTTGGGAAAATAATTGGGTTTAAGATATTTTGTTAGGATTCAGCAGGTGAAAATTGGGGTTCTTGGTTAGAGAGGTCAAGTGATAGGGTGAGCAATCACAGCTTTAGGATTCTCCCGCACCAAGCCCCAATCCCTCCCATGGTATATAAGCCACCTTCTGGAGAGATGAAACTCCTGTCATTTGGTGTGTCCACATGGTGTCTAAGTGGCCAGCTGTTAAAGATGACAAATCATTGAAGGAGAAATGAACTCAGGCTCCTTCTGGGGACTCCACGAGCTCTGGATCATAAAGTGTGGGGGGGAAAGAAATCAGAGATCAGAGGTAGAAGTGAGCTGGTCTTGCTTTCCCAGTCCACGTAGGGCCAACACTGAGTTAAAAGGAAGAATTAAATCTGTACGTTTTCCATTCTCTTCTACTGGTTCCTGGAAGGCCAACTGATGCTCTACTTTTTCTTTGACTTGGGCCTCTTCCTCTCTTCTTCTGTCTTTCCATTTTTCTTAAGTCCTGTTCTCTCCCCAAATATCAAAAACAACTAAATGTAGGAGCAGGAAAATATCATCTTGTAGGTTTCACGTGTAGGCTGTCTTTTTTTTAAAATTTGTATCTTTATTAGTACATTATATATACACATCATGATCACACAATAATAATTTGTACCAGTATTTTGTAAATAAAGTTTTATTGGTGCACAGTTACTCCCACTCATTTACCTATTGTCTATAGTGCTCCCAGGTTGCAATGCATAGTCAGGTTGTGATAAAACCTATGTGATCCTTAATGTCTATAACATTTACCACCTAAGCCTTGATGAAAGATAAGTTGCCAAATCCCAGCTTCAAAGAGGAGGTTACTGTCGCAAAGCCCATTTGTTCTTCAGATTCCAACTGCTCAATTGCCTTTATGGTTTTATTTTGTTTATGTTATGGATGTTTGTTGGTTTGATGTATAGTTCTGCACAGAAGTGTAAAAATAGGGGTGGGAGACCAAACCCACTAGGGAGACAGCCCCAGCCAAATACAACTGTTCTCTCCTGGTTTAAGGTTGTCTTCGGGAAACTATCTTTGGAAGTGGCCATGGCTCCGAACTGAAGAGGAGAGAATTTCAAGGATCCTTCCTGGCAGAGCTAATTTTCTCTTTCCCAAAGTCAGGGCAGAGGATGGCAGTGAGGGGTTATTACAGCCCTTTATTAGAAACTCCTTTAGGCCAACCAAGCAGTCAGGTGAAATGTGGCACTTCAAATTGTTTGTGACCAAATGATTGGTTTTTGACAAGGATTTTCTCTTGGACCTGAGATTTCTGTGTCCTTCTCAGTTGCTCCTCCTACCTGCGTCCACTTTATTGCCATCTCTTCTCCATTACTCTGCGAGGTCATGGATGCCTTTCTCCCAACATCAACAGCCAAAGAGCGAAAGGCTGTGGGAGGTTAGCATTCTCTCCATTGTGAATAGCAGTAGTTAATGACATTCCCCTGGCACAGACATCTGTGGGCCGGGCAGTGCATCAAAGGGCTAACGATGGGAAATTAATAGATAGGTAGAAACAAAATCTAATAGTACAGGGAAAATAAACCTAGCTTATTGAATATGGATTTCTTGAATAATGCTTAATGGGTAAGGTAAAAATCCAGTAAGAGTAAAATCCATTGTGCTAAACTGGATGGTGTCCCATCAGACGCAGCCATGTCCTAGAACCTGTGCATGTATTACTTCACATGGCAGAAGAGGCCATGTAAATATGACTAATTGAGGATCTTGAGGTGTATGATTATCTTGGATTATCCAGTTCATCACAGGGGGCTCTTCAGAGAGAGGCAGGAGAAAAAGGAGAAGGGATGGTAAAATTAAAGGTGTTTGTGTGTGTGTGCACACGTGTGCACATGCGTGCATGTGTGTGCCCATTGTTTTGAAGATGGAGGTTGGGATAGAAGCCAAGAAATGCTGGTGATTTCTGGAAGGTGCACCGGCAGTGAGCTGGATCCTCTCCTGTCCCCGCAGAAGGGCCACGGCCTTGCTGACCTTGATTTTAGTCCAGTAAAGTCCACTGCACACTTCTGACTTCCACAACTGTCACTTGATACATTTGTGACATTTTACAACCCTCAGTTTGTAGTCATGCATCACAACAGCAATAGGAAGCTGATACAACAGGGAGCAAGTAATAACCGTTTCCTGTGTTCCTGGCTCTGTGCTATGCTCTCCACCTTTAGCATGAGATTTACATGCACAATGATTGCCTGAATAGTCAGGAGTTCAGGTGTCCATTTTGGGCGTGCAATAGCAGAGGCTCAGAGAGGAAAGTTCCACAGGTGAGACCCAGTCCTGATTTCTGTGACTTCTGAGTTATGTTCTCATAGGGCTACACTGTGATAGGAAATCTCAGTCCTCAGTGGTTTGGTCAAGACCTGACATTTACCAAGCTATGAGCCCTCAATATTTCCTTTGTCACGGAGTCATGACACAATGGAAGGATTTTGTAAGGTATGGATGATGGATAATCAGATAGTCTCCCTGAAGGGTGACCTTTCTTAGTTACTTATTTTCTTGGCCTCAGTCTCTTTATCTAGCTGAGTAGAGGGTGTGGATAAAGTGATATTTGCTCATATTCATTCATCTCTAGGAGACTTTGGAATGATATTTCCAGTTCATCCAGTTCTGTGGACATAACAGGGGGCTGAGTCACCAACTGAACACCTTTACTTGGATTTTGAACATCAGACATAGATCTTTCCATTACAGAAAAATGGCTTTAAAATTTCAGCCACAAGGTATTCAGTTTCAAGGCAGAGTGGATAGAAGCCTTCACAAATAAAATCATGACTGTGAAAACTTGGTATCTCACAGAATATATTTATCTTGTTAGTGTTACTGGAGACTATTTGCATAGCAGGAAAAATAGCTTTTAAACTTATTTCCTTATCTGGCCTTTTTACTGTAGAGAAGTTTTTCCCCTGAAGGTGTATCTCCTTGTGGAATCTGGTGTTTAAAGGAAATGTCATCAAGGCCTGTGATGAAAATTGAATTTTCCAGTGCCTAAGGATGACTTTCTTAACTAACTTAGCAGACTCCCAACCTTTAATGGATGCACACATTCTGCCCTGCTTTGAATCTGCTATTTTCCTCAGCTTTCAACCTCTTTGAGAAGATGTACCTTCTTTTTCTACATTTTCCTCCCCTGCTTCCTGTACCATGCAACAGTCCTGCCTTTATTGTCTGTTTTTTCCCCCTCTTTCTTGAAAATTTCCTAATCTTTTCCCCTTTGACACCACATTGGTATAAGTTTCAGAGTCTTGGAGATTGGAAGTTCTTTCCTTGTTTTGACAGAATGGGTCTCTGTGTCATTCCAACATCTGGATTTACCTGCAGGGGGGTTGCCTGTGGATGGGTAAAGTATAATGTGAAATGGGAGGATAGAGGGGTAATACTTTTTTAACATTCAAAGGACCAGAATATCCACCAAAACTCATTCTTATGCCCATTTCAACAGCCACCTCTGATCTGGCCTGATGTCAGCTCTCACACAAAAGAATATTAGATTACATTTTGGACACATTCTGTCCACATATGAGTCCCTGACAGTATTTTACTTTCATATGCAGAGCCCTGGGCTGCCACATACTATGCAGCCTCTTCTTAGCCCTGGGGAAAAGAAGATTAGGACTTGATTATACAACCAAGAACATTGTCCTAAAGGAGAAAATGAAAAATCTTTTTTGTGGTTTCTGGTCAAGCAAAAGATCTTACATATAGAAATTTATACCTGCTTGATTAAGTACCTTGAATGCAAAAATCAGGGAATGCCCTAGGCAAATTGGAACTGTGGTCCCTCTTTATAGACCCTGGAAGTTCTGCACAGCTCATAAAATAGAGAATGGGTAACACTGTACCCTCAGGGCTAGAGAAATAGCTAGGAAGCACAATGTCTGTCTATTTAGGATTCTGGTTGAAAAGATACTCCTTTAAGTGGCCATATATTTTATTGTTCAAACCATGACACTTTTTATTAAAGTAAAAGTTCTATTGAGTAAATGCACAAATCTCATCTTGATGTATTTTCTGTGTATCTACCCAATATAACCATATTGTGCATCTTGATGTATATTGTGCATCTTGATGTATTTTCTGTGTGTATCTACCCAGTGTAACCATAGTGCAGAGCAATGTAGAAACAAAAATCCCAATCATCATAGAAAGCCTCTTCCTGATCCTTCCAGGTCTCTAGCCACCCTCTCTATCCCCACAAAGAGACCCACCATTCTGATTTCTATCATCATAAACGAAGGTTGCCTTCTCATGAACTTCAACTAAATGAAAACATGTAAAATGCAGTTTTATTTGTGTCTATGCCAAAATAACAAAGCATGAACTACTTTCACATGATGGATGTGTCTCAGAAATCTATATGAGTGAAACAAACTTGGTATGGCAGGTGAGAGAGGGTGTTCTTGGGACTCGGGCTGAATGCTACCTTCCCCTTAGGGAAACTCCAACCTGCAGCTTGTACAGAGGTGCGGCAATGGGAAATCTCATCTCAGGAAATGAGGCTTTGTTCTTTAACAGACAGCTTGAGCTCTATGCCCACTGAGGGTTACAGGCCTTTTCAGTGATTCTTGTTTCTCCTTGGAGAGTCTCCTGCTGAGGACCGATGGAGACCAGAGTGGGAAAGAATAGGAGACCTTCTTTCTTTATCCCTTTGAAGTATCTCAGGGGCCACTTCCTCCCATTAGGGCTTCTTCTGTCCTTGAAACACCTACAGAATTAATCCACTTCACAATCACTGAACTCAGAGGCAATATTTAATACAATGATTTAGGTTCTCCCAGCTGTGTATATCCTTCTGAAAGCCCCTGTCCCCCACCTGCCTCCATCCCTGGTGGAACTCAGGAATCATTAGCATTTGATGATCTTCTGTTTCAAGACTTCAATCTCTTGTACTTTGAAATTGAAATTCCTGAGCCTGCGAAGGACCCTAGGCTGACAGCTGACTTATTGAACTTTCTCCAGCTTCAGTGGCTCAGAAAGTCAATCCATCTACTCTGCTTCTCTCAATGCGTGATCTGCTGGAAAGCTCGAACTGCGGTAATCGTGGGGAAACCGAGAGCCATGTGCATTTCCCCTGTCTTTTTCCTGTGTCAGGGAGTAAGAGGCCATACATTTGCACACTAGTTATTAAGTATCAGGCTGAGGAAATGCCACACAGGACACACCTACCTATACTCTCCCTCTGAGAGAGGTGTCATGGGTTATAATTATCCTTTGTGAAATCCATTTTCAAATTCCCAATGTTCCCTACTCTCCAGGAAAAACAACCTACACTCAGGAACTGCTCCAGCTCTCTTTGCTTATAGAATATATGTTTGTTTCATCTGCATCACATTTTCCCACTTCCCAGCCTGGTCACAAGTACTGAACTGAGAGATGACGTTAAATAAAATAACTGAAGTGCTCAGCAAAGTCTGTCATGTAGTAACACTGGAATAATGTTAGCCATTGTCATTATGAAGCATGGGGAAATCCAGATTCTTTCTAATTTACCTGCAGCAGGATTGTCATTTTTGTCTCTTTCCTGTCCTGTTCTGTTTTTGAGTTTGCCCTTCTCTCTGTCTAGAGAGCTATTGCAGCACCTCTCCTCTGGTCACTTCTTACTTCCCCAGGAAACTCCTTTAGTAGAAAGATTTCAGTCCTTCAGCAGAGAACATTGGCCCTTCTTGGAAACTGCAGTTTTATGTGCTTTTCTTCTCCTGTCTTTGCCAGAACAACAGTCTTCTACTTCTGTTTCCCTCCCATCCAAGCTCTTTGTGGGGAGAGACTTCTGGCTTTGCTGGGGCAACCATTAGCCTTCCCTGCATAATCAATTCCTATGCTGCTCAACCAGTTGGGATTTTTCTCGTGGGAATCAGCACAGCCATGAATCAGTTCCCATATCTGAACCACCTTCCCTAGTCTGTTGGATGGGGGTGGTGGTCCACCTATGAAGTGAATTTATTTTCTTCGTCTTTCCCCTCGTGCTTTGTCTCTCCTGACCGGCAGCCATATCTCTCATGGCACTTCAGTTTCAGCATTGCCTTCTTTTGGGATCACAAAGTAAAATTCCTGTGGACTTAATGGCTTGTACTTTTACTCAGTGACTAAAATTTGATAGAAATACATGTGTACGTTTTCCCCTAGGAATATAACAATGATAATATAAATAATAATGACTTCATAATAGTGAAGTATATAAAAACCATAGTCCATAATAATTACGTAATATAACATTGGTGATTAGCATAATTCATGATGTATGTTCCAATCAACATTTCAACAATAAATGATTATATCAAATATTAGAAAACCAGCCCTTCAAAACCCTTTTCTCTTGGTTTACTCTGTGGTCTTCAGACACATTTACTATTATTACCTGTCTTTTGCTTTTTCCATTTTGTGTTGGTCTCTTGTTTACTGGGTTCAATCTATTTCTTTTTCATGATTTACAGCTCCCTTTGTTAAAACTCATCTTGACATAGTTTTCTGTATAAGTGATTGAGCCGGTTTTGTTTTTCACACTTGCACATCTGAACATTTTTATTTTACCTTTGCATTTGATTGATGGTTGGCCCTTGTATAGAAAGCCATGTTGAAAATAAGTTTTATTCAGAATGTTGATGATCTTGATCCATAGTCAAGTTTTTGAAGTTGAGATGTCTAATGGTTTTCTGATCTTTGTTCCCTTGTACATAACATATTATTTCTTACCTCACTTTTAACTCCTTACTGAAATCTTTTAGTGACTCCAGTGTCTTAGATGTTCTGAAATTCCACAACAGTGTGTTTTGTTGTAAAATCTTCTTTTTTCTCCCTCCTTTGCTTCCTCTTCCTCCTGTCCTTTCTTCTTTTTCTTTAGTTTTTTCTTTGAGACAGGGTTTCGCTTTGTAGTTCAGGCTGGCCCTGAGCTCACTATGTAGCCCAGGCAAGCCTCAAACTCAGCAATCCTCCTGTCTCTGCCTCCCAAGTGCTGGGATGACAGGCGTGAGCCACCATGCCCGGCACTGTGTTATGTGGTATTGATTGCTGGTGGGCGTGAGTCACCATGCCCAGCATTGTATGTGGTTACTGGGGATCAAACTCAGGACCTTGTGCTTGCGAGGCAGTCGCCAGAACCACTGAGCTAAATCTCTGGCCCCTTTCTGTAGCTTTTGGTATTAAGATAATATCAGTTTTAGAAAATGTGTTGTTATTATTTTTGAACAATTTCCTTCTGTTTTTAATTTGTTTTTCATTTTTGAGACATTTATTATTTGCATATGAGAACTTATTCTGATTTAAAAAGAAACACTATAGGCTGTTTCTTTGTCTTTTCATTCTATATTCTAGAAATTCATTCAAATCTGTTCTTTAAATATATGAGACTTCTAAAATAAAATTGCTATAGCAATTTTTTATAGCTTATTTGTATTTTTGTATTCTTTTGTTTCTGCTCCCCTATTTTTTCTCATCTTTCTTGTCTTATCTGTTATCTTCCCAAGTTGTGTATTTGTAATTTTCTTTTTCTCTCTGATTATTTGTTGTTATATTTTTCAATTTCTGGATCCCTTTTTTAGGATCACATGCTTTCATCCTAAAGGCTTCCTTCTAGGACTTGGTGGCCCTTGGAGAGAAGCTCATACATGTGGTTGTTAAAAACCTTGCTTTTGAGAACCCTTAGTACCAAGGATGAAAGTTAGTTTAATTCCAGAGAAAAATTTCAATCTCATCTCTTCCTACTCTCCAGCTTGGATACAGCAAAAGCTTTTTTTACTCAATAAAGTAAGTAATTATTACCATCCCTTTTCTGCCTCCTTGGTATTATTCTGTTCAGGCCCATAATCCTATTTTTGTGGAGGGAGAGATAACAGCTTCCTCTCAACCTGGTAAAGCAAAATAAAGCAAGTCCTGCTTTGTGTTTCCATGACATTTATTCCCACACAGAGATATCAGAGGACTCTCTCTACCCCTGGCCACAGGGGTGGAGAGCGTGTGGCCAGAACATTGCTCTGAACTGACTGTGGCTGAGCAGAATATCTTTCCCAGTTGGGCAGAGTAAGGCCAGAGACCAGAAATTTCCATTCGCCATCAACATGACAACCTGTTATCACAGCCATAGAACCAGGGGGGAGAGAGAAGGCAAAGCTCTATGTCCCTGTATCTGTCTGATTGGTTAGATTGCATTCTCAGGGCTGGGTTTTGTTCTTTACCGTGGCACTCGGCAAGAGGGCCTGGATCATCATGGCTTCTTGGTCTGGGTTTGTTAAATTGAAAAAGTGGTCTCTAAACTGGCATAGTATCTGAACACCAGAATCACTGAGTAAAACACAGTCCCTCATCTCTGGGCTTGAGCCTAGATCTCTTCCATCCAAACCTCTAGGAACGAGTTCTGAGAGTCAGCTCTCAAACACGGACACTGCATGGTTCCTAGGCATCCAACTGCCGACTGCTCTGTGTCCTGGCATATGGAAGCCGGTGCTTGATTCAGTGTTCTCTCATCTTCCACCGTCCTGGACATATTCCTTGTGGATGGACCCTCTGTTCAGAGGGTTCCAACCAGGCCCATCTTCTCTGGTAATGCAGGGTTTTATTTTTGCAATTTCTGCTGTATGAAGCCAAGGAAGTTTTTTTCTTTTTTTCTTTCCGAGGAAGCCAGTCAAGAAATAAGCAGCAGCCTGCGTGTGCTTGGGTATTCTTCCCCCGAAAGTCACATTCTCCCCGAGATATTTACAATGGCAGAGATAATGGGTTATTGATGAACCAATCAGCTGGGATGGCCCCTGGTGAATTAGCTGTTGGCCACTGGCCTGCCTGGGATAAGGAACTATTGCTGAGCTCAGCAGCCGCTGGGAAAGGTCTAAATCACACCCATCACTTCCTGCAAAGCTGGTAATCTCTGTTATAGACGCTACCGCAGCCAATTCCTCATCCAGGGAAGCAACTTATTTAATTTATAGTTAATTGAAGGCTTGGAGCCTTGGAATCAGATGGATGAGGATTTCACTCTTGGCTCTCCCTCTCTTTCTTCACAGTGTAATGATATACAAGTTATTTAACATCTCAAAGTTTCAGCTTCTTTGTCTCTGAATAATAATCCTGTTACTAACTTTGAAAGGATGGTATAAACAGTGCACGAAATGATGAATATAGACCATTTCACAGTTTACAATCACTTCCATATTCATTATGTCATTTAAATCTCACACTGATTCCCTTATATATGTAAGTGCATTATATATACACAATTAGTGCATATATGTTTTTTACACATAAATATTACATGTCTCAAAGAGTTTGGATATCTAAATCGGCCCTTATCAATAATCAGCCCTTTGCCGGGCGTGGTGGCTCACGCCTGTGGTCCCAGCACTCGGGAGGCAGAGGCAGGAGGATTGCTGAGTTTGAGGCTTGCCTGGGCTACATAGTGAGCTCAGTGCCAGCCTGAACTACAAAGCGAGACCCTGTTTCAAAAAAAAAAAAAAAAAAAAAAGAATCAGCCCTTATCTTATTCCTATTCATGTTGTATAGAGGAGGTGAGAGACATTCAGAAGGGCAAGTGATTTGCCAAAGATCATAACGATCAACAAGTGACCAGCTCAATAGCTTCCTGTAGTACAATATAACCTGTCCTACACACATCAGCCTTTGAGGGGCGTTAATTGAACTCATTGTTATTTGCCTCTCCTTGTGAAGGGTTGGAAAAACGACCAAGGTTCTCTACCCCATCAGGTAATCTACCCTTTGTTATGTAAATAGTCACCCAGTGGGCACTACTGTGACTCTGGCTCTATTCTGTGTGACTCAGGAGTTCTGAGGCGAAGGCTTACCTGGCAATGCTTGCTGTTGTGTATTCTTTGCCTTTGCTGTTGCCATGAGAATATGTGAACTAGGCTTGCTGGAAGATAAGGATTAGAACTTGGAAATGAACTCAAGCTAAAACCAGGTAGATGAACAATAACACATTGTCCTATTCCACTGGATTTTATTGCATGTTTTGTAGCATGGCTTTGCAGAGATAACCGATGTGCTACCTTCACCTCATGATGCTGTCTCCCTCACTCGGTTGATCTTATCCACATTGATTTCCTCCAGCTCCTTGAACAAAATCATCTCTTTCTCTCCCTTAGCCCATTTGCAAATACATTGCTTTGCCAAACTGTCCCACTTCCTTACTGTATCTGCACAGTTCTCTATTTGTCATCCTTGAAATTTCAGCGTAAACATGACCTCCACAGAGAGAGCATCCTTGACGACTGGGCTGCATTAAGATCTTGTGCATACTGTCTGTCACCCTACCTTGTCCTTTTCTGTCATGGCTTTATTATAATTTACAGTCATACCATGATTCTTTAGCATGATTAGGTCCACTGTGGTAGGATTGTGGCTATGTGTTTTATTCATCACTCTATTCTGAACACCCTGCACAGTGCCTGGTATGGGCAACTCTCAAGACATATTTTGAGAGTAAGTGCACACAATAATGAATAAAACAGTGGCAGAGCCAGAATTTCAACTCTTTACTCTTTCCTCTCTTCTATGTAACAATTATGGCTTTATTGGAGGTATAGGGCTTATCTGTCTTGGAGTGCCCTATCTAAAATGCACAATTCCCTTGTCATGTTTAGTCTGTTCAGCTGGAATCTATTTTTTCTTTTTTTATCAGTTTACACTCAAGTGAGCAGCTTAACACTTTCAGGGATTAGCTGACAGTCGGCTGAGAAAAAACATGGGAAAACAACCAGAGTAAGTCAGAACACAGGGAGATGAAAGCTACAGAAGAAAAGCAAGAGAATCTGAGATTACTGCAGAAGCATATCTGAGGTTCAGCTATGGTTCTCTTATACATGAAGCTTGGAGGTTCATCCTTCTGGCTCCTGTTATTAGCTATTCTTGTAGCTGCTTGAGACCTTGGGCTCTCCAGGTTTTCTCTGGAGGAAAAGAACCTAGGCATGGGAATAATCTCCATCTTCATGGGCAAATGCATTTCATTCTGAGCCACTAGTCACTGCTATGTCAGGCCTAGAACTTGATGTGTTTGGAAGCTTGCCATTACTGAAAGAGAAGGTGATTATACAAAAACATTGCATTTGTCAGCTTTTCATTACTTTAAGGAAATCACAGAGGTAACTAACTTCATAAAGCAAAAAGGGTTCATTAGCTCACAGTGCTAGGGTTTCAAGGGGATGCTGCCTGCATTGGCTTCACTGTGGTGAAGATGATGGATAAGGAACATCACAGTGTGAGCTTGTCTAAAAGAAAACAGTCACATTTCCAATGGGAAAAGAGAGAGGGGAAGGTCAAAATCAGGACTTTATAACAATCTTCTTGTAAGTGTTTCTGGGTGTCCCAAAGAACTACCTTCTTTAGGTTTGGCTTACATAACTTGAAGACCTTCCTCTGAGATCTACTTCCTAAAAGTTCTATCTCACTGTTGTATCTTCAATGGCTGCAAACCGAAGCTACTCTTTCCCTTACCATGCACAGACTATTAAATGTCTCCTATCTAGTGAGCCTCATGTGAAATGGGCAATCATTCTGTGAAATGCCTGTCAAAACCCCCAGATGAGCATCAGAGGAAAAAGTGACTGATGCACATTTGCCATGTTTGGTTACTTGGTTCCTATTATCTTCCCTGAACTGATGGAGTTTCTGCATTTTTCGGAGGAAAAATCACTTGGCCAGGGAAAAAGTTGGTAGCATAAGCTCTCTTTCTGAACCATAAGGCATCCTCAGGCCCACTTCATCAGCTTCTGACCATGGCCTCTTGCCTCTCTTTCCTACAAATGTTTTAAGAGTCTAAAAGTGAGACAATCCTCAGATACCTTCTTATAAACATTCCTCTTTATTCCAACAAAATGGAATGCAAGCACTTTAAGTAATATACATTCCTCCAAGTTAGTAAGATGTACAAAGCTTACATAGGTCATAGCAGTAGACTATTGCAACAACCCCAATTTTCCTCCCAGGACAGAGAGCTAAAGTGTAGAGATCTCCAAGCTAAAGAGTTTTACCAATAGCTAACAAGTAGTGAGGCTAGAACCAGATCCCAGGTCTTCTTACTGCAGCCTTTGCTTTTTACACCTATCACTAGCCTAAGAACACTGGTTGTGATGGAGAGAAGGGATGGAAAGGCCCAAGCTATTCTACATGACCCTTCATGCTATTCTGATACTCTCCAAAGCAGAGAAACATGGCCCCAATCACAATATGTTACCCAGAGAGAAGCTAATGACATAATCATGGACTTTCTACAGTCAATTATCACAATTACTGGAAGCCACTCTCCTGTCATATTTCATTTAGCACAAAACCACACATGGGAGGCAAGTGGCAGTGGGGGGTCCTGAGCCCATTGTTGCTACCCTCACTGAAGCAGGCATCTACAAAGGAGAGTGCCAACCCCAATAAACTGTTCCTGTAGAAGCCATTAGGCTGGGTGACATATTCACTTAGGGTGACATATATTGATCATGTAAAACACACACACTGTATAATATGATTAAACAAACTCAACTGGCTCCAGAGAGAGCCTGCTGAAGTGAGGTTGGATCCTGCCTCTGCAGCAGGAGCTCCTGTGGCCCTGGGTGGGATGTCCTAGCTCAGGGCAAGAGTTACAGCATGTTCCTACCATCTGGTATTTATTTGTTCATTCATTAATTCAGTCACTTGTTTGTCATTCAACAGTTACAGATTGAATTGCTCCACGTGAGGGGCACTGTGGTGAGCACTGGAGATAAAATCATTCATGAGATGTACAATTTGCCTCTACTTTTGTGGAGCTTGGAGATGCAGGAATTAGTACTTGATTGATATTATCACAAACAGAAATAAATGCTTCCAAAGAAAGGACCATAGATCAGTGAAAGTATATAATAAAAGAACCTATCTAGTCAAGGGGATCCTGGACTAATAATAGTGATTTCCACTCATTGACTATATGTGGTTTAAAGAGTGTTCTCCCCAAACTTAGACTCACTTGGAACCTTAGAATGTGACCATATTGGGAAATAGTGTCTGTGCAGCTATAATTAGTTATGGACCATATGATAATATTACATTGGATATATAATGAGGACTAAGCCCAGTATCTGCAATGGCAGGTGTCCTTATTAGAGAAGAGACAACAGAGACACAAACAGAGATGGAATAAATAGGCCATGTGAAGACAAAGACAGATACAGGGGTGATGCACTATTAGCCAAGCAATGCCAAGTGCCACCAGTGGCAGAGGCAAGGATGAGTCTTTCCCCTTAGAAATTGGTGGGAGTATAGCTCTGCTGACTCCCTTGCTCCAGAACTGAGAACAATTTTTCTGTTCTTTGAAGTGTACCAGTGTGGGATAGCTTGTTAAGGCAGCAACAGGAAATGACTGCACCCACTAAGTGACTAAGTGTTAAAAACTGTACCAGGTCTAATGAGTGTAGAGAGATATGAGACACAGCTCTCACCTTCAAGTCACAACAAGTCTAGTTAATGACATAGACAGGTAAGATGGGTAGGATCCTCTCTATTAAGTACTGTGATCAGGATAGGATAACAGGCTGTGGGATGCAGGGAAATCGTCTGAATTCAAGTTACACAATCATCATAAGTTCCTGGAGGCTGATAGTTGCCTCATTCAGGGCACCTGGCCTGTCCCCTGAGCAGGGCATACATCTTTAGTAATGCATGGGGGTGCATCTCCACCATTCTACTAGTCAACTGCACATTATTATAACAAAATGTCTGATAACCAGAAAAGGCTTACTTAGTTCTGGAGCTTCCAATTCAGTATTGGGAAGTTCCATTCTTTGGGCCTCTCATCAGGATGGCGCAAGAGACTGACAGACCAGCTCCCTTAGTTCCTAGGGCAAATGGCTCTTCCGTGTCCCAGTATCACCCCCAGAGGAGCAAGTCTTTAGTATACTGGCTTTTGTGGGAAGACCACCTATATTCAAACCATGAGACCTTGTATGGGAGAATCTATTTCTGTTCTCACTGCCTTGGTGTACGGTACCTCCCATTTCTGTGGATCCTTGGTTATGAAGCTTTTTATTTTATATGCATGGACTTTCACGCCCATAGAAACATCTCAAATCCCTTCGCCCACACTCTGGATCTTAGCAGTTAGCAGTCTGGGAAACTGATGAGACTTCCATTTGCATTGTAAAAGAGAAGAAACCAGATGTCTCCCAGGTCCCCGCTGAGGGACAAGGGTGGGCAGTACTGACTGTGGAGGAGGGAGAACCAGAGCTTGAAGAGATGAGGAAGGTGAAGTGGAGAACTCAGACTAGATTGGTCAAATTTGAATTATTTGTGTACCTGTGGATGGCTGATAGACTGTTGGTAATGTGAGTCTGGAATGAAAGGGAGAAATCAGGCTGCTGGGATTCTCTTGTGATCGCCTCGGATGATTTTCTTTTGCATCAAACTCTGAGTTAGCAGCGTCTAGTAATAGGCAGGACAGTGAGGTGGTGGCACGTTCCAGACCTCAGACAAGCCATTCTGTTCCTCCCTGTGAATTCTGGGAGATATCCTGCTCAAGTAAATGTAGCCAGGAATCCACTGTACTATTTGCAATGGCAACATCCTCTTGTGAAGCTGAAAACGTTAATCCTGTGGAGATTCAAATCCTCTTCTTCAGGTGGGAACAATCCAACAGCATCTTCTGGAACTCAGACACTGCATTTCATGGGAGGGAATTTCTACTCTTGTAAAGATAGAAGTGTGTTTTCAAGGAAATGCTTAGGATGTTGAGTTTTCAATGTGAGAAAACAAGTAGCACAGAATTTGCTGAAACTTTACTGGTAAAGATGTTGGTGATTTCACATTTTTATTTGCCTCACAAGAAAAAAAGACAATAGTGAAGAAAATGCACTGATATGAACATCCATAGAGAACAGAGATATATTTAGAAGGGAAGGGGCAGGAGATTTTATCTCTCAAACATAAAGGGGAAAAATGCTAATCAGGAGAAGAAAACACACAGACCAGACCTAGATAAAAACTCCAGTGGGGGAGCTTCTTTGCATACTGGAAACAAAATTGTAAGCCCCAGGGAGGAGCTTCAGCTGCCTGGTGCCTTAGTTTCCTCATGTGTAAAAATAAGGGTTATAAATAAGGCTCTGCCTTGCTGAGTAGCCATGAGGTTTAAATTCACCCCCATTCCAAACTCCCAGATATTAGAAAAGAACAATTTCTCCATGAATGGGAGCTTTTCCTTCAATTTTGAGACTCAGAGAGCTTACCTCAAAAAGAAAGGACAATTGATTGACATTTCAAATGTTCTAGTCATGGATATTTTCCTATGTTAGATTTGGGTTGAGAATTCTATGAGCCATTTGAATATGACTTAATAATTATGACAATTATAACTGTAATAATAGCAAACCTATATCGAGCAACTACTGTTTTTCAGGGAACACTCAACTGCATGTACTAACTGCATTGCCTCCTTTAATCTTGACACAAACCCAGTGAGTTGGCATTCTTTTTTGACTTTTAGATGTTAAAAAGGAAGGAGGAGAGGGAGTGATATTGGATATTCCTGGTGCCTAAAACAATTACTAGCTTGGCAGTGCTCCATGAAGGCTGTTGAATTAATGGAGAATGAATAAATGGGAAGACTGAATAGTTGAAGATAAAGAGATAACCCTTAGAGGGGCTAAAACCCTGGAGTGCTCGATATCTCGCTCATTGTGGACTTACATACCTTCCAGTCTGTAGGAGCCTGGGCATTTCTAGAATATTCTTCAGAGTTTTCTCCCCTCTGGGAACTAAGCTAGGAAGCCACTGCATCCAATTACCTGCTCATTGGCATGCAAAGACCTCCCTAGCCCTCTTCCTGAGAGGGAGTGGAAACTCTGAGAATTGTGCCCATTAAGGCCTTTTATGATCACCATTATGTAATAAAGAGCAGCTGGAGCTGGAGAAATCATTGCAAGCTTTTATTTTGTTTTAAGTATAACTATTTCCTTACACCCTTCTTCCCTTGGGTGATGGCAATCATAGGTTTAATTATGTTCTCATTCTCTCCTAGGCCAGAGCTTGGGGTGGACAGTATCCAGACTCCGTCTTCTTTAACAGGAACTGAGTCTGAGTCTGTCTCCTATCTGCCTCTCCCCACCATGAAGCAGGTGTCCCGCAGTAAGCTAGTCTCATTCCAGTTTCAGAAGGACCATAGTAACCTCCGAGATTCCTGAACCTTTTACAAGTAGTCAGTGTAGGGACCGCTAGGTTCATAGCTGAAAAAGGTCTGTGAATTGTGTTGGACAGAACAACAGTGGGAGAAGGTCATTTCTTCCCCAAATGCTGTCTTCTCTTCATGTAGCACCCAGCCAATACTGAAGGGTGGAGAAGCAGATATGTGAATATGACTTGGGTCTCCAGTGTCATTGTCAAGTTGTTGGTCCATAAGCCTGTTCTACATCTGGACAACTCCAGGTGGAAGATGTCTTAGTCACCTTTCCCATCACTGATGTACAATATCCCAAGACTCATAATTTAAAGATGAAGAGGTTTAATTTGGCTTATGATTTCAGAGGATTCAGTCCATGGCCAACCATCTCCAAGGCAAAAATAGCACCATGGAAGGCCATCATCCAAGGAAAGAACTATCAGGCATAGATGACCCAATCTATGCCACTTTATTATGACCACCGATCTGACCAATGTGTACAAAGAGGCAAAGAGTAGTGTAAGTTGAATTCAGAAAAACATGAAGAGAATAGGGCAACTGCATTTCATAGGTAAGAGGTCATATTTTAATTGTATCCATAGGGAGTACTAAAGGGTTTTATGCAGAAGAGTGACTTATTTTAAATGTTGGCATGATCCCTTGGAGTATCTTTCCTCTTTTTCTCCACCTATCTAGTCTTATAGATTCTCCATGGTGTCTTTTAGGAGTATGGTTCCTCTAAAGCTGCACCACCCCAGGCTACCAAAGATTGTTTTTTTCCAGTCTTTTCTTACATGTCAAATCAGAATTTTGGATCACAGTATGAATGGTGTTCAGTTGTTTCAATTCTTGGTCTTCGCTGCCTAATTGGAATTTAAACTCCATGAGGACAGGGCTGTTTGCTATGCTGTACCCTATATAGTCAGTATACATATGAACACCCCAACTACAGGTATAGAGAGATCTTACCTCATTGTTTGGTGGTGAGAGACCACAGGCCTCATTATCAGGAATCACTTCTGATGAGTAAGCTCAACACATGTAAAGAGTGGCAGTCTGCTTACAGAACACTCACCACTTCTAAGTTCTTTCTGTTCACACAGCTGAAGCTCATTTTCTGGTCTGCTCTTTAGGTGTCTGGTGCCCATGTTCTGGACAATAATATATGGTGGAAATTATGTAGCCTCTAATGCCTGGCCTATGAATGCTTTGTCTTTTTTTTTTTTTAACTTTATCTTATTTCCTTTTTGAAACTGAAAGGAGGACATTGACCCAGAGGACAGTAGAACAAAACTATAGAACCTGAGTGTTGATTTATCATGCAGAAGAAGCCACCCAATCAGAAACACAGTTGGCTACTATGTGAGGAAACATTAAACTTTTATTATGTTGAGCTGGTGACATTTTGGGGGTTGTTTTATTACAGCAGTTAGCCAACCCTGACTAATTTAACTAACAATTATTGATGTAGCATAATTCTGGCCACTTGGATCTTCATGCTTCCAATACTACAGCTTATTCTTGTTTTAGAGGAAAATGCAAAAATGTTGCTCAACTTGCCCAAAACTCGTAGCTTGTAAATGACAAAGCTAAGATTTGAATTTAGTCTTCTCACAAAATAAACAAAACACAATTTTTGTAGCACCAAGCAAGCAATTTTTTTTTTTCACGGTCCAAGAAGCCTAAGACTCTTAGAGTGGGAGAGAGCAAAGGCTAATGGAGATTGACTGATATTATTAACTAGTTGAAAGAAAATTATGTATAAGTAGAGTGAATTTTTGTGTTTGTTTTGCTTTAGCATTCCATAGTATATGACTGGAAATAAGAAATAAATGATTTGGGGAAGATTTCTTCCCTGTCCTCTTCTTTCTCTCTTTCCTCACTCCATAGAATAATAGAAGAGTGGGGTTTCATAGGGTCAGATTATACCTCTTTTTAGAGAATGTGATGATTGACTGGAAGTTCCCAGCCTCTTAATGTGGATCTTGTCCAGGACAATCAAGCAGCAATCTGCTGTTCCCAACAGACAGGGAAGTCTGGATGTGATGTAAGTCACCCAGATATACAATAGTTCTGAGTGTCTTTCTATAAACAAAGAAATAACAAATAAGCAAAATAATTAGAATTACCTCGTGTCATATACTGGACAAATTTCCCAGTGTTGAGTGTGATTGTGAGCTGTATATAAAATGTACCAATAAAGAATTCAATTTAAAAAATAACAAAGTCAAATATATAAGTATCAGTCTTAAGCTGGATGACACTCTTTGGAAGTTCTTGCAACATAAGGACTTTGTGTTCCCGTATCTTCTCTTATGTGTGAAATTTGATATATTTGAAAGCAATGGAAAACAGGAACACAAAACTCTTAAGTTTTCTCCTTAATTTCTTACACAGATTTTACATTAGAGTGCTCACGATGGAAAACAAACCCCCAGTGAACACCTGATGACGAAGGGGGCCATGGTGGTGACCACTGGCAACCTCCCCTATAAAAACATGAGGGTGTTTTAAGGTGTTACCAGAGCATCAAAACACTTAGCTGGGTTTATAAATCAGCGGCTCCTCACTGCTCACCTCACCTGTTGAAACACAGAGACAGGAAAGGTCAAAGCAATGCTTCTGGATATTAAAAGCTGAAGTTGGTAGGCTCATGCTGGAAGGAAACTAGCTGATCCTCTGAGGTGCTCAATAAAGATGCCCCTAATTGCCCCTTCCTCACAATTTATTGGTCAAGTCATCATCCCAAGGGTATCCATTTGTCAAATGCCAAAGACAAGATTCAAATACATTTTTTCTTAATTTTACACTTTTTCCTTATCTTTCCTAAAACCAACTCTTAGAAATCTGGAAAAAACTGGACAGAGGTTCAATATTTATGGAAAAATTACTTGGTAAATACTTGGTTATAGATTCTGCTTTTCATATACTGAATAGAGTTGTTTTTGGGGTCTGGATAGTTAGAAAAATGCTTCTCAGTTTGGGAAGGTGATTATATATTTTTCTAATTATAATGAAATGATAATTATAGAATATGAAGAGACAGCTAAACCACCAGGCTCTTATCTCTCTTGTCAGCCAGTTGAGCAGTACCACCCCCACCCCCTTTTTTTTTGAAACACAGGGTCTCATTTTGTAGTTCAGGCTGGCCCTGAGCTCACTATGTAGCTCAGGCAAGCCTTGAACTCAGCAATCCTCCTGCCTCTGCCTCCTGAGTGCTGGGATTACAGGCTTTGACATCTGTGGATAGGGATCTTTGATAGCCCAGGCTATAGAGACCCTGTATCTGTTGCAGCTTTCTGGCTTTGGGAATATACCAGAGTCCAGAGTTAGATCCCTGGAAAAAGCTTTGCAACTATTCAGTAAGTGTATGGCGATTTTTTTTTTTTTCCTTTTGAGACAGGGTCTTGCTTTGTAGTTCAGGCTGGCCCTGAGTTCACTATGGTGCCCAGGCAAGCTGCCGCGAACTCAGCAATCCTCCTGTCTCTGCCTCCAGAGTGCTGGGATTACAAGCATGAGCCACCACGCCCGGCATTGTGGTACATGGTGTTGATTGTTGGTGGGCGTGTCTCCATGCCCAGCATTATTATGTGGTTACCGGGGATTGAACTCAGGACCTTGCGCTTGCAAGGCAGGTGCCAGAACCACTGAGCTAACCCTCTGGCCCCCTGTATGGCAATTTTTAACCTGTTTATTATCTCTACCAGGCCAAGAGCCCAACTTGACACTGAATGTAACTCTTCTTCTCCTTGTTTTTGAAGTGCAAATTGAGTTGATTCCTCCTCTAAGACAAAGAAGTGAGATGTAAGTTGAAAACAGCGAGTGAGAGCATGATTCTAAATATCAGGTCTACAATCAGAGAGGTCACAGGTTTCCCCCTTAACTTTTTTTAAAATTGATTTTATTGGTACGTTTTATATACACATCATGATCACACTCAACATTGAGGATTTGTATCAACATACAACACTGTTTCTCAGTTTTCCCATTCCCTGCCCACCCTACAACTTCCCTCATATACATGAGCTTTGCTTCCTTTTTTTACCATCAAACTTTTCTTTCCCCTTGTTACTTACCCCTCGTCCCCTTTCCCTTTTAATATTTTCTATTTTACAATATTTATCATATATTATAGAACTCATTTATACCTTCAGTTTTTATATCAGAGAAAAGATATAGTATCTATACATCTGTGACCTATTTATTTTACTGAGGATTGTGTCCTCAAGGTACATCCATTTGAGTATAAATGACTCAAATTTATCATTCTTTATGACAGAAAATACCCCATTTTATAAAAACACATCTTCTTGGGCCGGAGGGTTAGCTCAGTGGTTCCGGTGCCTGCCTTGCAAGCGTGAGGACCTGGGTTCGATCCCCGGTTACCACATATAGTGTTGGGCGTGGTGGCTCACGCCTGTGGTCCCAGCGCTCGGGAGGCAGAGATGGGAGGATTGCTGAGTTCAAGGCTTGCCTGGGCACCATAGTGAGCTCAGGGCCAGCCTGAACTACAAAAAAAAAACAAAACACATCTTCTTTACCCAGTCTCCAGCTGATGGACATTTGGGTTGTTTCCAAGATTTAGCTATCACAAACTGAGCTGCTGTGAAGATGGGTGCACATATGTAACTATGATATGATTCTTTTAATTCTTTTGTGTATATACCTAGCAAGGGAACAGCAGGGTCAAATGGGACCTGTAATTCTAGAGTTTTTTAGGAATCTCCATACTAACCTCAATAGAGGTAGTAGCAATCTATGTTTCCACTAACAATGGAGAAGGGTTCCTTTTTCTCTGTAGCCTCACCAGCATTTGTTGCTGGTTAATTTTAAGATAGCAGCCATTCTTTGTATGAAGTGAAATGAAATCTTAGTGTTGTTTTCATCTGCATCTCTTGAATGACCAGCAATGTTGAGCATTTCTTCACATGCTTCTTGGCAGCTTCTACTTCTTTCTCTGAAAAGTGTCTATTCATTTCAGATGCCTGTTTTTGAACTGGGTCTTTAAATGGCAGTGGGAGTGACTTTTAAAACTCTTACAGTGGTTTCATATATTTATAGTTATTTCAATGACTTTCCAGTAGATGGTGCTAAAGAGTGCAATGATGGAGGACCATTTTGGATTTTAGAGTCCCAAAGAACTCTGCCAAGACTTAGTGTGGAATTTTACAGGAAGCCACAGGACTTAGACAAGAAATAGAGTCTGCCTTGATGGATTACAATGTGATCCCTAATGGATCACTCTATAGACTCTGTGAGGATCCTGACCACAAGTCCAAAGTAAACCTGACAGAAAGATCTGAGGGCCTTACAGGGTACTTCGACTCATAAAGCTTGTCATACATTTCCACCTTATTTCTTAACTATGTGTCACTGATGTATTACAAAAGATTGCAGAGACATGAAAGATATTTCCAACTTTCATATCATTATTTACATTATAGGGTCATAAGCAAGTTAAGGGCAAGGTAGCTTTTATCTTCTAATAGAGTTGCCCATGAAGTTGAATTTCACAATCTTCAAAGTGAGTATTCAGTTGCTCTCTGTCTGTTCTGACTACAGTTGAGATAAAGAGCAGTAGACATTGCTTACATTTAAATAGTTTTGGAATGGAGAGAAAATATAAAAATTTCAAAACAAATCAAATGTCCCATTAATTTTGGTTTTTTCTTTTCTTATTTATTGTGGTAAGCAAATTTTGTTCCTAAGAAAGCCAAATTAACCGGTTGGTATTATTCATGTTATTTTCACAGAGGGAAATTTTCCTAGTTAATTGCTTTTTCTTAATGAATCATTGCCTCAATATTCTTATCTCTCTAAAATAAAGTTGGTCAAAAAGTTCTAATAAGGGCCAGAGATTTAGCTCAGTGGTTCCAGTGCCTGTCTCGCAAGCACAAGGCCCTGAGTTTGATCCCGGTAACCACATACAATGCTGGGCGTGGTGACTCACGCCCACCAGCCATTAATACCACATACCACAGTATGGGGCGTGGTGGTTCATGCCTATAATCCCAGCACTCGGGAGGCAGAGGCAGGAGGATTGCTGAGTTCCAGGCTTGCCTGGGTTACATAGTGAGCTCAGGGCCAGCCTGAACTACAAAATGAGACCCTGTCTCAAAAAAAACAAAAAGTTCTAATAATCCAATGAATTTCTGTATTGTCACTAAACTCATACTGTCAAGATATGAAAAAACTGAAAAGGATGACAGAATTATCTCAGGGAAGAATGAAACAAACCAACATGATCTTGGATTTTTAGGGCCTCTCTCTCTCTCACACACACACACACACACACACACACAAAACCACAGAGACAAGGGAGAACACAAACAAATCATTAATTATTTTCAGAAGTATGAAACACGAGGCTTGAATTGATATATTCATTATCTTCCTGCAGTGAATATATAAGGAGTGATAGAAATATGGTTAACATTTAAATGTAAAGTATTTATTATAGTGCAAGACACATTGCCATGCATATATCTCAAAATACTCCCCCTAGCTTCAAAACATTTAAATTTAAAATATTCATTATAATACAAGACACAATGCCATTAATCCACATCAAGACACTGCCCCTCACCTCAAACACACTTATCCCACTCCTCTTGCCACTTTCTGAAGTAGTTCTAGAAGCCCTCTATCATGTGTTTACCAGGTGTGACAAAAATGCAGTGAACGCTCCCATCCAAGATCATCTGATAGAAGTAGAGGCTTGCAAAATATTAGCATCTGGCAGCATGAGACTTCTGGGTGTTCGCCAAATTAAAAATGACCACCAAAGGTTAAACATTTTGAATTGTTTCAGGACGTCAAGGTAGTCAGGACAGCACAACTGAAGAAACTCAGGAAACAAGGCTTCCAGAATTGCTTCACAAAGTGGCAAGAATGATGGGATCATTGTGTTCAAGGCAAGGGGGAGTATTTTGAAAGGGATTCATGGCAAGGTGTCTTTTACTGTGATAATTTCAGTTTAAAAATAGACAAGTGAATATCTAGGAATCAATCTAACAAAGGAGGTGAAGGACCTATACTCTGAAAAAAACTACAGCACTCTGAAAAGGGAGATTGAAGAGGGTATCAGAAAGTGGAAATATTCTCCTGGGTGTGTGGCCTATAAAAGTTTATCTCCTCCTTAAGATCCTTCTTTTGCTCTCAGCTTTCTGTGTGTCATGCTGTGAGCAGCTCTTGTTTGCCATACTGTCCTTTCTTGGAGCCAGCTGGCTTTGGACTGAAATGTGAGTGAGCCAGAATGAACTTCCCCTCCTATAAGTGTCAGGTGCTTAGTATCGTGCCTTAGCAGTAAGAGAGGAGTCAAGACACCGTGTGAGTGTAGAAACGCTGGTGGCCATGTTTACCACCACTCGGACTGGTTACTTCTGGGAATAAAGCCCACACAGGGAAGCAAGAACAGAAATGTGGAGGGGGATGGATTCATGATGGGGAAATGTGATGAAGGGGTGTGTAATGGGGGTAAAGAAAACTGTGATGGTAATAAAAAAGGGGAAATAGCGCACATATTTAGGGGGTGGAGGTGTATGGAGTTGGTAGAGGAATGGGAAAAAAATGACAATTAAATCATGTCATATACTGGTACAAATTCCCAATACTGAGTGTGACCATGACGTGAATATAAACGTACCAATAAAGATTTTTTTAAAAAAGAATTCAGAATAGTCTTGCTTTGGATCAGATTTCACTAACACTAACCAGTGACTTTCTTCCTCCTCTTCCTTCTCCTCCTCCTGCCCTTCCTCCTACTCGTCTTTCTCCTCTTTTTCTTCTTTCTCTCCCTTTGTTATCCTCTTTCACTTTCCTTTGTTCTCTTCACCGCCTCCTCTTTCCCTTCCTTTTTCTTGGCTAAGTTGCTTCCCATCTGCAATAGAAAACCTTAGTGAAAGTATTGCATTTCCAGCACGTAGAGAATGAAGCACTTCAGCTCTCCAGTCAGATTCCTCAGAGAGTTCAGCATGAAGGTGAGCTCTCAGCATGCCCTTCAGAGCCTTGCAAGTTTTAGCCTCAAACCATTTTTCCAACTTTGTATCTGAGTTATAACCTCCACTCACTTCTCCTCCTCGGTGTCCCAGTGTTACCTTGGATGACATACTACATTTCTTCAAGGGCAACCCGGGCTTTCTCTTGGACAATCCCATGCTGTCTAGGCTGTGATGACTCATGATATATCTGTCCTTATCCCTGGCTATGTGCCTCATTAAACAGGAAAGGAGGGTAGTATCCTATTTCACTTTTATTTTCCTTAAAGGGCATAGTGATTCCTGTTTAATAGCAGGGGCTCAGTAAACAGCTTTGAACTGGACTAAAACCAAGTTCTGTATTTGAAGAAGTATTTTCCTTATACATTTAGTATGCTCAGACCCCTGGTAAATAAACCTCATATGTGATTGAGCTTCAGAGAAACCCGTATTTGTCTCTGTTTTTATTCATTCATACATTATGATTTATGGCTCTAGTAGAAAGCCAGTTTTCATTGTTAATATTTGGTTGGACCTCCAAAAGGTAGTTCTGTTCACAGAAATCAAAAGCTTCTTGATCAATCAGAATGAATGGTTTTCAGAGTAATTTACGTTGTCCTATATCCAAAGTGTACAGCAAACACACACGGTAGTACTAGATACTTTCATTAATTTTATTCTATAGACAGGAAATACAATCCAGAGAAGTTAGATAACTTGCACAGTGATAAAGATTCAGATTGAAGGTCAGACCATCTGATGTCAGAATCTTTGTTATCTTTTCTTCATATACTAGTAGCTTTGAGGAATTTAATGGCTCTTCACAAAAAGGAGATACTGCTTTTCATCCCACTTTCAGATTTCCTTGGTCCATCCCAATCAAAACTGAAACTTGACACGTCAAGAGAACAAGACAATTCAAGATGGTATCGGAAAGATTGTTCTGCTGGACTTTGGGTCTGGGGCTCAGATCATGCCTTCGTCCCTTTCTAGTGGTGAGGTGTTTGTCAAGCTACAGAACTGTGCTGAGTTTTGGCTTAATTATTTGCAAGGTGGAGATAAGAACTGTGGAACTGTGAGGATTAAGAAATGGTGATGGCTGAAAATTTTCCCACATGGTGCACAACATGAAGTAGTGCCATATAAATAGAAACTATAAATGATCACACACGTGTTTCTGATTTTAGTGATGCCCACTCCTCATATCATTACCGTGGTTATGCCTTGTGGGGTTCTTTTCTGGCTAGATCTATAGACTTTCTGCCCAGCATAGCACCTAGCTTAAAGTAAGCCCTCAGAAGTCTTCAGGAAAGACTTCTCACCGCCTCAACTTTGGTTTCCTGGCTTTCAAAGTAGATGAATCATATTTGCCACATGGGCGCCTACCTTGCTTTGCAGTAATATCTGTATAATGTTAGTTGTATGTAAGGACCAGGCACCAGGTAAATAAAGTGTAACAGCTGGATGGAGGTGACCAGTTGCTATCACACTGTGAGAAGGATTCCAGTGCTCTAGTAAACCTTGTCCTCACCACCCTTCTTCCTTTGGTACCTTGTCAGTCTTGAGGCCATCAGGGACAAACTGGAGAGAAGCCTGCCCTGCTTTGTAGACTCAGTAGCTGGACAGTGCCAGACATAGGTGTGTGCCCTGTGTAAGGCATAGCCACACTGGAGAGGCCAGATGGGGGATTCTGTGGGGAGGAGAAATGCTATTTCCTCCTGTCCTGCATATTAGTGGTGGTGGTGAAGTGTTTGATTTCCTGACCCCTTACAAAAGGCAAGATCCAGGTTGTCTCTGTTTGCAGCATAGGAACAGAAGCTCTGGTCATAAAAAGGAGGTTTTTATGGGGACATATGCTGCTCACCCAGAAGCATAGCCAGGCCTGAATGCTATTCCTTGGCGACACCACGATTATATCTCCATCGAGTCCAGGGAAGCCTCTCAGGCCTGCACGACTGCAATTTTGAAATGGATTTCACAGCTGCAAACTATAAGATGACCCAATTTGTCTTTTCCATTTCAGCCTCCTCTCCTATAACTATGGAAATCTGCATCCGCATCTCAGTGATGGGCTGCATAAAATATGCAACAGGACTTAGTGCTCAGATCTGAGAGCTGCAAAATTTAAGGACAGCTGCAAAAAACGATCTTGGGCTGGGTAGGAGGTGGGAGCAGGCCCGCAGAGGGGTGTGTGCCGGTTTCTGCTCTCCCAGACACAAAAGCCTCTTTCTCTAAAATGCGAGTCCCAAAGACAAGGGGCGGAGAGGGTATACGTGCCCCCTCATCTTTCTCAAGGAACCCGGGGCTACCCATCCTCCCAAGAATATCCCAGATGGTAAACGGAACTGAAGTTTGCACATAAATTCTCCCCAGGGAATTGGTGGTTGGTGATAGCAGGCCTAATGAAATTTTTTATTGTGGTTATTACATACAATTTGTACAGTATATCATGCACGGAAATTTCTTCTATTCCTATAAATCTGGAATTGCCAGCGTAAATGCCCAAGCTTACGAACTGCTACAGAACACAATTACCTCTAGATACAAACTCTCTTTAGGACATAAAAATCGTTGCTACTGAGAAGGCTGAATTGCACCGGCAATTTTGTAAATATTTGAGTGATATATTTCCTTTTGGATAAGTTTTCATAGCCTTGGAAAGCTGTCTCGTTTCTTAATGCTTTTGTTGTTGTATTTTTTTTTCCTGGGTATCACTTTTGGTCTGATTGTTGTTTTCAATCATGCTTAGTAAATCAGACTATTGGACAAATGTCATTTATAAAAGGCTCAGAACTGTATGGCCTTCTGCTGCCATTTAGAGGACTCTTTATAGCAGGTTTCTTAAAGATGCAAGAAGAAAGAAAAACAAAAGCAAAATTCAGACAAATCCTTTACCTTTGCCCCCTACATAGCCAGTTTTTCAAGTTAGAGGTTGAAGACACGTATTCCATATTTAATGAGAGCTGATAAATATCGCCTTTGTTTTTATATGGTTTGACCAATGGGGGCAACTCGCTCTCAGAAGTAAGGGGTTGCTTTCCAAGATGTACCATTCTGCTCATTTTCTAGTTAGGCTTTATTATCAGGTATGATAGTGCAGGGTGTTATACCCTCATATCGATTTTCTACAAGTTCTAATACTGGAGATAAGGACAGTCCTTCCATCAGCTTCCAGCCAACAGAGACAAGAGACTGTTCAAACTCCTCATCACGGCTTCCAAGGAAAGCAACAGTGATGGATTACGGACTGCCCTGGAGGTGAAGACAGGGACTTGGCGAGCACACAGTGTTCAAAAAGGAGCCATCGTACCAATGAAGAAGGAAATACGCTCTCCTCATTCCTTCCTCTCTCTCTCCTTTCCTTCTTTTCTTCCTGTTGTATCCCAGGTAATTCTCACTGCAACTTACAAGTTGCTTGCTGTGATGCTACCCTTTTCAAGTGAAGAAAATCAAGTCTGGGGGAATGGCCATCCTTAGTTTTAAGTCTTATGGCTCGAGAGTGGTGCAGGTGGGATTTGAACCCAGATCAAACTGAAGTCTGACATGCACCTGGGTGCAGTAAATCTTCTCCTTCCAACCTTCTTTATCCTTTCCAACCCTCTTTATCCTTTCCAACCCAAGTGTGACCCTCAAGGACTGCAGACTCCCCCCAAGTGTGTTTCTTGAGAAGGTCCTCTGCCGTGAAGTGGATATTTAAGACTCGGACAGGAGATTGGCAGAGACTCCCTATGGCAACCCTATGAGAAATTATGTTTGCATCCTATGCATGGGCAGCTAAAGAGAGCATTTTACAAAAGATAGTAAAAATGTTAAGAAAAAGCTCGGGCCCCAAATAGAAATATCTGTCAATGTTCACATGGTTGTGCTACATAAATTAGAAAACCAAAATAAAATGGGCAAGAATGTGAATTAGCATTTAGCAAAGCAGTTACTATCCAGTGCAAATATTGAAAGAGGAAAAATTGTAATGCTCCCAGGAATCAAGGAAACATATGCTAAAATAAGAAGATTTCAATTTCCATTGATCAAAGTAACAAATTATTTTTCTAGCCCCGACTTCTGCCCCATGAAAGGGCAGGGGAGGGGGCTTGGAGCAAAGGGGCTGGCTGACAACCGTGCATTTCCACATAGAACAGTGACAGTGAAAATTGCTAAACACTTGATGAAATTCCTGCATTAATGTTTCTAATGTTATCCCAGCACTTGCTGCGTAGCTTGACTGCATGCTGATGCGACCTCAGTACTTGCTGCATTCCACTACGGCACAGTGAGGTCTAGAAAATTGAACGGGTCCAATTATGGGTCCTTGTGGGGTGGGGAAGAAAAACAACTGGTCAAATAATTTCACTGTGGATGCAGAATGGTAAACAAAAGTAAGAGGTGTTAGGAAAATGAAGGGATACCTTCATGTAGATATAACAGAGAAAGTTGTTTTAGACTGGGTGAAATAACATTTAAAAAATTTAAAGAAAAATTTATAGAGCCCAACCTCCCCCCCCATCAGAAAAATTACTTCCCTAAGGAAGTAGTACTAGGCAAAAGGATATGAAAAACTTTGATTAAGCAATGGCAATTGATTCTGTCTGTGGAAATAACCACTGGTTTGTATATATCTTTTATTTTTATTTACTTATTTATTTTTGAGACAGGGCCTCGCTTTGTAGTTCAGGCTGGCCCCGAGCTCACTATGTAGCCCAGGCAAGCCTCGAATTCAGCAATCCTCCTGTCTCTGCCTCCCGAGTGCTGGGATTACAGGCGTGAACCACCACACCCCGCACTGTGGTATGTGGTATTGATTGCTGGTGGGCGTGAGTCACCACGCCCAGCATTCTATATGGTTATCGGGATTGAACTCAGGACCTTGTGCTTGTGAGGCAGGCGCTGGAACCACTGAGCTAAATCTCCAGCCCTGGTTTGTATATATCTTGAAGCACAAGGCCCTTTTAATTTTTGTGTTGCTACTAGTAATAGAAATCTGGAGCTACAACTCATCAATGGGGGAAATACTTAAAGTGTGATATAGATACACAATGAAACTTCATGCAGTATTTGGAAATAAAGATACTGAAGCCTCTCTGGAGATACAAAGTTTCATGTTAATAGAAAGCTATGTGGAAAATATAGGTTTCCTGCAAATAATATCTTAACTGCATAAAACAGGGAAAGAAAGTCAAACGGAGAAGCAAGAATGTGGAGTTTCAGTTGAATCACGCGGTCTTGTAACACCTGTATTCCCCTTGATTTCTGCAGTGAACCTGTTGGAGTACATCATAAAGAAAATGATTAATGTTTAAACTGGTGATAGATTGAGCTCTTGCTTTGGCATTGAGTGGGTGGCACCAGGTGTGGGGTGTAAGTTTGAAAACAAATGCCTTGTATCTCTGGATTTATGTCATTTTTTGCTGTGGCAGAAGACTGAGCATTTTCTTTTTTGGGTTAGACCTCCTGGTGTCCTTCCATTACCTGCGTGATCTCACCATAAGCTGCTCTCTCCTGTGAGTGGCAAAGAACTGAAATTGGCAGCTAACACTGGCCACATTGCCTAAATAATTAAATTAACAATAACTAACGCTATTTCCCAATAGTGCCCAATAACCAGCAACTTATTTATCTGTCGTACTGTGAGGTCATAAAATGGTGTAAACTCCATGGAGCCCAGACTGGCTATTCTTCACAGTGTTACCATATGACAGAGCGATTGTGCTTCTAGGCACAGAGATCCTCTCATGCTTGGATTCTGTGAGATCAAATGCATCTATTTACTACAATTTATCTGCAGTCCCCAAGTCAATATTGGTGGTGCCTTAGGGGCTTTTTCCATAGATGTGCACAGTGATGCAAATGTTGAGTAGCCTGAAACACATGTTATTAGCTGAGATCCAACAGGGTTCAGCTCTGCCTTCATGTTTCAGGTCTCAGAATGAACAGAAGTATAGGGGAGAAGGTAGGATGGTGCAGAAAACTGGTGGTGGGGACAGTTAGGTGGGATTTAAAGCCCAGCTCTGAGTGGAGTGGCCTTAGGTGTGTCACTCAAAACACTTCTGAATCTTATTTCCTCTCGTAAAATAATGTAGGATCTTCCAGGATGACTTTTTCAGATTTAGGAAAACCGTCTGTGTGAGATATGGATATACATGTATTTGTTTAGGAACTGGGATTTAGTACTTGCTAATTCAGTGTTTTCTGTGACTTTATAGAACATAACTACTGGAAGTAAGGAGAAGTGACTGAACATTACCTCTACAAGTGTGTTTTCTGTGGCTAATAACACAGGTACACAGATTGGGTACATTTTGAGAAAAATTTTACTTGGCTCAAAGTAGTGACTCAAAAGTCAAGGGGCTGCATTTGGTGACTGTGTTCTTGATGACAGAGACCCTGTAGTGATACAGAGCATCACACTGTAAAGAGGGAGAGGGAGGAGAGAGTGAGGGTGAAAGGAAAGGAGAGTTAGTTTTGGTCTGTCTTATAAAATCACTGATATTCAATCATAAGATTCCTTCTTCGTTGGCTTTTCTAACCTAATCACCCCTCAAAAGCCCTATTTATAACTCACTATAGTTGGGTTAAGTTTTTCCTCTCTTAATACCTCACAATAGACATTAAATTCCGAAGTAAATTTCAGAGGGACAAACTATACTCAAACCACAGCCATCACCAAAAGAATTTAAGTGAGGAATTCAAATTGTACATGAATATTCACAACAGCACTGTTCATAATAGCTGAAAAGTAGATATCATCCAAACATTTGTCAGTAGATGAAGAGAATGGAATATTACTCAGACAATGGAATATAGTACTGATATATATTACAATACTGAGGAACTGAAAAGCATTTTGCTAAGTGAGTATCGTAGTTACTATTCTCATTGCTGAGATGAACTACCTCACACCCAAAGTTAAAGGAGGAAGAGATCATTTTGTCTCAGTTTGTAGAGGTGTCAGTTCACAGCTGGCTGATTGCAAGGCAGGGCAGCACGGCAGTGGCACATTGCAGGACAGAAACAGTCCACAGGAGGGCAAGTGGAAGGAAGTGAGAGGGAGGCATCAAGTTCCCCTTTCCCTTTTATACCACCTAGATCACCAGGTTTGGGGCAGTGCCACTCACATCTGGAGGGCTTCTCCATTATCCACACCCAGAACTATGCTAAACAAATCAGTGGACTAATTTAATACCACACATCCTTCATCCTAGGACCATACACTCCAGATCCAGCCAGGTCCATAAAGCTCCACTCATGACAATGTGAGGGTTTGGGAATGTCTAGATATAAGCTGTAATGGTGACAAAAGCCTAATGCAAAAGGTCATATATTATACAATGGAACTTATGTGAAATATCCCGAAGAAGCAAATCTACAGAGACAGAAAGCAGATTCATAGTTTATAGGCACTGAGGTAGAGGAAGTGGGGAATGATGGCTTAGTGTGCACAGATTGCCTTTAAAGATAATGAAAATGTTTTGGAACTAATAAAGGTGATGTTTGTAGTACATTCTGAATGACCTACATGCCACTTAATTGTATTTTTTAAAATGTGTAATAAAATGTCAAGTGAATTTTATCTAAACAACAACAAAAAAACCTCATGCATAAGGGTTGAAACTATGTCTATTTTAAGAGATGAAGAAATGGGGTCATTTGCCAGGAGACCTAAGTGCAACAGAGGGGATTTGAACCTAAGAACTCTGACTCACTGTTTAGTGCATTTGACCCACCCAGGGCATGCCTTCTCCTTTGGGGACTGTAAGTTAGAATTTGGTCCAAATATGCTCTTAATAGATGCACATTCCCCTTTCTTTTTCTTTTGCAAGCAGGAACTGTGTACAAGGACTCCCCTGAACCCCACATTCACATTTGTAGAGAGAACTAATGTGTGCATATGTCTCATCTTTCTTGGCTCCCAGTTAAGGTTTCTGTTGTCTCATTTTCTATTGAGATGGGCTTTCCAAACATACTCGGCTGTGAAAATTGAACACACAGAGGAAATGTGACACAGAGCTGAAGAAAACATTCATGTTCCAATATTAAAAAAAAAAAAAATTAAAAAGGTCCAGACCTGCACTTTTCTAAATGATGTAGAAGAAAAATAAGGTGGCAGAGGAGAGAAGCCTATTGTGTTCCCTTGGGTCCCTAAGATTTATCACCTACACATGCGGGATTCTACAAAAGGAGAACTGGTGACCGGGGCAATAACTCAACAGCCAGCCCTGCAGCCTGCTGGCTGCTGATAGCCCTGCGTGGCGTGGCCAGGATCCTGTGGAACTGTCCTCCAGGGTGGGGTCTCATTTCTAACACTCACTCTTTCGGCTTCAGACTCCTTGGTTGTCTGTAACAGCAGCTTTGTTCACTGGGAACTGGGAGGGGGTGTTGCATTTATAGATAGAAACATGTGGAGAGAAAGATGCATCTTCTCGCACACTAGGTTGGGGGTAGGGAGACAGAACAAAACTAAAGAAACCAACCCAAACGGTTAACCTTATGTTTGGGGAAATCTTTATCTCTCTTATGAGGGAAAAACTATTGCATGTGATCAGAAGGTTTTAGGGATGGAATATCCCTTAAGGTATTGATACTGCATTTGGAAGATTTTTGTTGCATTTCTTAAAGTACCTAAGTGTTCTTTATCTAAGATGCCCAAATTGCGAATGGATTACAGAGACTGAAACAGATATAAAATAATTACTTGGTTTTTAGCGGCAGGAGGAAATTTGTTTTGTTTTAGTATAAACATAATTGTATTAGCATAAGCAAAAAGGTTTCATTATAAATGCAACTGAAAATAATTTAACAAATGGGATTGATGAAGTGGATTATGCTCTCCTCCTCCTTCCCCCAAAAGTCCTTGTAAAATGTGAATCCTTTCTTTTCTTTTCTATACCTCTATTTCCTGTACAGCCAACAAATCTGGTCATTGAATTTCTGACCTGTTTCTTGACTTCTCTTAATGACATTTTCTGCAACTCATTCATTCTTTCATTCAGTATTTATCATGTGTTAATCAGATTGCAGAGTTTAGGATTTGATGAGGGAGACAGGGAACAACTGAGGACAAGTTTGAACACCTGCTGGGCCCACCCACCCGGATTTCTCTGATCCTCTCTCTGCCTGAGGGTGGAGGGTGTCATGAATCGGAAGTGGGCTGTGGTCGTAGCCTAGGATCTCAGCTTCTGAGGTTTATATGCACCAGGGGGTTTCTGGAGTTTTCTGGGAGATGATATTTTACACAAAATGTCTTTTACAGATGCCCTTTGGCATCCAAGAACCTTCACCTGAAGCACTTCAAAGATTATGAATGACTTTACCGCCTAAAAGGGAATACTAACTAACCTAATAGGCAGGTGGTCCTCCACCATTACTATTGTGGTGTGACTTGAGGAGTCCGGAAGGGCTGCCCTTCCCAAATACATCGCTTACGAAGACCAGGGCTTGGAATCCCAATGAGAGAAGTAGATTCATTTTGGACCTTTAATACTTTTTTTTTATTGAGGTTTTTCACTCATGGAAAAAACAAAGATAGAAAAAAATCGGTGTTTCTGTTTATCATAGGGTGGACTAGAGGAAAAATACATGGGAGGGGGCATTTACTGTTGGCTTAGACAGGCCAAGTCTGAATTCCAGTCCCACCATCCGGCAAGGAACACATGCTGTGCCAGGCTCCATAAGTCCCAAGGATCAGAGGTCTCTTTTCATGTGGGCCTTCTGGCACTGTTTCACAGAAGGAAACAGCTAGTGGGTCTATGGACTCTGAGAAGTTGTGGTGGGATGTGTAAGAGGTGGGTGGAATCATGTCCCTGGGTGGATATCCCCCTCACGCCTCTTAGTAACTGGAGGAACTAGAACAAACACCTTCTCTCTTCCTCAGTTCACTGATGTGCTAGAACTAGGCTGCCCATGTTGGGTGTGAAGTATTCAGGGATTTCGCGACTGGGTTCTTAAACTGTTGGGAGTTGAAAGCTGGCTCTGGTGGGAATAGTTACACCACAGAAATCAGCAAACAGTAGAAAGGAGAGCTTCACTCTCAGCTGTTCTTCTGAAAACTAGCTTACTAGTTCCACAACTCATTTCCTTCCTAAGTTTCTTAGGAGATCATAATCAGATCATTTACGTAAAGGTCTCAGCACAATGCCTGGCATCTCAGAATCTTCTCCTTAAAAATATTTGCTACACTGATGTCTGTATCATGACTACTACAACCAACAGTGACTAAATAATATTAGTATAGCACTGTGAACATAGCACGTACTTGACAATTTTTAATTTCTTTCCTACTTAGTCATTATTATAGTGTTTACAGGGAAACTATGACGAAGTGAAGATTTCAGGGGAATGACTTTTCTTCGTGTCTCATTATGACCCTTAAACGAAGTGGAAACTTGTTCTCATTGATCATTGTTCAGGTTAGTGTCTGGACCTGCATATGGCACATGAAAAGAAGCCAACGATAGCATCCATACCCACCTTCTCCTTCACACGGAGTGTCCCTCTGGCTGCCATCACACTGCAATGACTGGGGGTTCTCTTCTCACCATCACGGAGCTGTCAACACCCATGGTGGGCTCTGAAAAGTAGGAAGGACAATCTATCCACCGAGCAGTGGCGGCATCATTGTTTATGAAATGATCATTGCTTCAGGTAGCAGCAAGTTCCAACATTAGCACAACAAAAGCTTTGAGCCGGACCATCTGTTGCCACGTGGACAATCTGGTGGGCTTGCCAAAGCCATTTATCCGTGTCGAGTGCATATCCAGTCTGGCCAGTCCTCATGCTGAGCAGAAAGGAAATTTAAAGAAAGAACCATCATTTATCATTGTAGACAGCTGGGCGAGAGTGTGGGCAGAGAATATTTTTTTTTCTTTTTGTGAGAAAAACAAAGACCCTGAAGATGGGTAATGCTTGCTCAGCTCCAGCCTTCTCACTAACTAGAGTCCTTCCAACTCACCCCTGCGCCCTGCTTTTCCATATTGCAGGAGATGAGCTTTAACTGTGCTTACTTGTTCACCTCAAGACTTTGCGAGCAGATGGCAATTGGAATGGTTTGGTTTTGAGTTGGAGTGGACATGTTGATTCATGCTTTGGGAAAGAGAATTCCAAAACCAAAACGTTTCTGCCAGGTCAAAGAAGGCATTTGCAGCAAACGCCATCGGCTCTGGAGCTCACAGGTCTCACTGTTGGTATACAGTCTGTTTGTCAGGTTCTGAGTAAAGTGGGCCCTGTGAACTCACCTCTCTGAACCTCAGCTTCTGTTTCTACAAGACAGCAGTGATAACTTTCACTGGAGAGTGTTCTGTGTGCTGGCAAGTCCAAAGTTTCTGGCTCTAATCGCGCCCTATCTATAAACAAACATTAAATAGCACACTAAGTGTAAGAGAAAGATGCCGCGATTACATATTAAGATATTTTTTTAACCTAAAGTTCATTATTTTCTTCTGGTTTTTTAAAGAAATTGAAAACATTTCATGGATCCTAAAAATTACTATGAATCCTAGGCACCGTGCTTAATAGACAACTGATTCCGTGTGTGTGTGAGAGATGAAATACTATGGATACAAATGCTTGTTAGCAATTAACCTCACATGCTAGGAATTGGAATTTCTGACTTTAAATTCTCCCTCTGAAGTGTGACTGGTGTGGGATCCCAGTACAGACCACTGACCATTTTGGAGAAGGGTCATAATCAGCTTTATTACTGGCAGCTTTCAAGCGATTCACATCGCCTTGGAAGCATCAGACAGAAGTTGACACTCATGTTTATACCTTTATGTCTCTACGGGAGGGGGAAACAACAACTGTAGTCACTGGAGAAACAGTCATTAATCTGAATATAATCACATAAGCAAAAGGGGCAGTGAAGGGGGAGCAGGAGGTTTGGCAGGGCTTTCCGAGACCGCCTTGCTCTAGTGAGTTTGTGGTAAGGTAGTGACTGCAGTTCTAATCTGTCTTTCTCAGCGAGCCTCGTTGTAGAGTTAACCCATAGTTGCCCATTTTTAGACTGAGAGACACATTTTGCCCTCACCTCTATTGCTTATAAGTTATATGAGTTTGAACAGCTACTCTACATCTCTATTTATATGCATCTGTATCTATGCATCTGTATGTTACAAAATATCAACATTAGATGTTGAATGTTTTCTTTAGCTTCAAATGTAAGGAGTTCGTGGTGAGCATTATAGGAATTAAGTAATGTAAAACTTCTAGGACTGTAGCCCGAAATCTGACAGTTTTTTTGCTAAACATTAGCCCTTCCTTCAGTGCTTTGCTAAGCCACTCATTTGTAGTTTGGCAAGCACAATGAAAAGCAGTAGACATGCGGTCAAGGGCAGACCCTCTGGAGTGGGAAGAACTTTATGAGTGAGAAATAAAACCTGAGAAAACATCACTGCAGCACGGAGGTCCCAGCCAAGCCATTCTGCTTAGCAGCATTTTTTTTTTTTAACCAAATCCCATTTAAATGACCAGTCCTGCAGATACACAGAATTGGGTAGGTGGTTAATGATGCATGAGCATAGTTTATAGGAATCCACTTGACCTGCGGGGGATCAATTCCATGATTTGATTAAAGGCTTAACCTTTTGGAGTCCAGCTTTGACCCCATGTTCACAGATAAATCTTCAAAGCTGACAGATCCTGATATTTAAGACTCTGTCCCAAGAAAGACAACATTCTAGTGTTTGATTTTTCCTAATAGATATGAAACAGACCCATCATGCCACTGATTGGTTGTATCACTAAAGATACTTATTATGTGCTGTCATGGGTCAGTTTCCCCATTGGTAAAATGACAGCAGTGGACTCAAGAACTCTCTTTACTACTCTGCTTGTCAGATTGGAAAGAGTTTTTGGTCAAGTTCTTCCAGTGGATTTGGAGGAAGCCCAGTAGCAAGACCCTGCTCCTACTTCTTCCAATTCCATTTGGACCATTGTACCTTTCTGTTCACATAAAATGCAAGTCCAACAAAATTTCATGGCTGAAAAATATAAGGTATATAAACCTTATATACCTTATATATAAAAATATAAGGTATATAAAAATATAAGGTATATGAAATAAGGTATATAAACCTGGACTACCTAACATTTACATTTAATACTAATTATGATATTTGGAAGCAGTGGGGCAAATCTGAAATAAGAATGAGCAGGAATACACACAAGATTCCACTCTGAATCCTCAAAGAACCCTCTGCAAGTAGAAAATGGAAAGAATGTATGGAGGAAAACTACTTAGGGGTTTCAGGTGGGGAAAAACCCAATGAATTAAGATCATGATGTTAGCATAAGACAACAAACCAAAGCAACTGCTGGCCCCTGGAAAGAGTAAGTTGGTATCTGTTATGCTAAGCTAACAAAAGGACGTTTCCAGAATCAGAAGTAAATTTCCCTTTCTATTTTTTGATGGTTCTATACTTTCGTATGTGTATTCTGAGTTTTCAAGGGGTCTCACTGGGGTGGCATTTTATGGCCTTTAACTAAAAGGCTAAGGAATATTCATTAATTTCCCCATTCAACACCTCTTCTCAAAGTTTCCTGCAAAAGTATGTCAATAGAAGTGTGTGTGTGTGTGTGTATAAACAAATTCATAATAAGCAATTACTTACAAAGTTTGAAGAGCTCTTCTAAGTGCATTTAATGTATGATCTTCTTAAATCTCATTTAATCCTTATAGCTTATACATTAAGTATATTTTATTATCTCTATATTTTTTTCCAAAGGAGAAAAGTAAGGCTCAGAGATGTTGAGTAAACTGTAAAGCATCACAAAGGAATAGGCAAAATAAATATGAATCTAAGTAGAAGTTGGTAACTGTGTAGCCCGAAGAAGCTCCCTAAAGTGACTACAGGGAAGCTTTTGTAGAACTTCTGTCTTCCACTGGGAGCCCAGACCATGCTCTACTTACATTTTAAACACAAATAGGAAGGAGTAGAAGGATCTGATCATCTGCAGGATACACACTTAAAAAACCATGGCCATTCAGTTTATATGAATAAAGAATAAATATCATGAATGCTCCTTGAAGTCAAGCAGCCCCCAGATCTTTCACTTTCTAATGATGCGGTAGAAGCAAAGCAAATTAAAGAGTCATTGCGGGACTCTTAAGACCTGGCACTACAGAGTGACCTCGTCCACTCCCAACATGGCTAAAGAGTAGCTGCTCAGGTGTCTTTTTTCTCCCTGTGAAGTCAGAAATTAGGTGATGGAAGTGCCAGTGAGGTGAAGGTGTCTGTTTTTGTCTTGTCATAGCTAGTCCCAAATGCCACTCTAAATGCTGTATTGTAAGCTCAGGTGTGTGGGGTCAGGAGAAGTGAAGTCATAGACTGGTCCAAAAACAATGATCACGATATATTTTAGATACTGTGATTGCACTTACTTATCAATCTTGCTACAGGTGGGTAGGAGTTAAAACCTGGGCAACGGATACAGAACAGCCGATGTAAGTTTCTGGCCATCAGACTAGCTTAGCAATGGAGAGGGTTCCTTCTAAGACAGATGACCTCTGTGGTGGAAATGGAGGCCAGAGGATGCTTGGCAAGGATTCTGAATGTGACCTTATTCACTGTGTGGTCTGAGTGCTGATTCCAGAGGTAGAAGTTGTTACTGGTCTACAGCTAAATGAATAAGGATAGTGAAAGAAAACATTATTATGGTTTCTAGTGATATGAAGAATTTTATATTTATGAAGCTGAACAATAAAAATAATTGAAATAATTTTGGCTTATAAATTTAACTTTATTCTACTAGGGACTTGAAAATATAAACATTGGTCTACAGATGCATAAAAGTTTTTTCTTTTTTATTGATTTTATTGGTACATTTTATATACACATCATGATCACACTCGACATTGAGAATTTGTACCAGTATATGATACAACTTAATTCTCATTTTTTCCATTCCCCTGCCCACCCTATGATCCTCCTGACCCCTATAAACATGAGCTTTGCTATCTGTCTTTACCATCAAATTTTTTCTTTCTCTTCTTTACTTACTCTTATTCCCTTTCCCCTTTGAATATTTTCTATTTCACAATATCTATCATATATTTTAAAACTCATTTACATCTTTAGTCTCTCATACAAGAGAAAAGACATGGTATTTACACATCTGTGACCTATTTATTTCACTTATGAGTGTGTCTTCAAGTTATACCCAATTGAATATAGATGACTCAAACTTATTCTTCATGGCAGAGCAATACTCCATTTTTTAAAAAAAACTCACATCTTATTTATGCAGTCTCTAGTTGATGGGCATTTAGGTTGTTTCCAAGATTTAGCTGTCACAAACTGAGCTGCTATAAACATGGGTGCAGATAGGTCACTGTGATATGAATCTTTTAATTCATTTGTATATATAGCTAGCAGGAAAACAGCAAGATTATGGGATTTTGTCCTTTACTTACCATAGTTAGTTTGAGAAGAGCCAGATGGGGAATTTTCATGACTGGGTAGAAAGTTTGGGTACTATTAGCATTTAGGTCTCTAGTAAGACTGAGTTAGGTGCAATCAAAAGAATAACTTGAAAACTCTCTAGCACTATTACAGGCACATGATAGGTATTCAGTAAGATCTTCCTTATTCCAATTCCAAAGTTATTAGGGGGTGATTAATCATCTGTGTGCAAAAATTACTCATAATCTGAGATGTGATCTGTGTATTTACCAATCCCCTAAGATGAATGTAATTATTATGTGTCACAAAACCAAGAAAACGAAAACAATTAACATCATGTTCATAAGGTAGGAAAGTTTTGAAACTTACTTTCAATCCCAAAGACTTTGCAGTGGTAAATCTGCAAGATGCATACATATATACACCTACTTACATTTTCTTTGCACCATGGGGCTTTGAAAATAACATTTTTTGCTTCTTTCCTGGCCAGAGAGTTTTGCTTTACATTGGCATAGCAAACATTGAATGCGGTGATCTTGGTGCCATTTGTAGTTTTTCAAAAATCTTTCAATTTGAATTGAACTTTGGAAGCAAACGTTAATACTTGAGCTCTGGGGTTATTCAAGAGTAGCTTGCATAGGGACACAGTATGGGACACAAAAGGAGAATGTGAATAGCTATCTCACTGGCCACTAGGTGGCGGACTGAAACCCTCAGCTCTCACTGTGAGACTGCTCAGCCACACTGGCTGGGGTCGGTTTAGCACACACACAAAAGATGATCAACAAGAAATGCAATATAGACTGGAACAAGTTAAAGCAAATTACCTGGGCCACATCTGACCATTGAATTTATCGTTTCCTTAGAGGGGAGGAATGGAAATGATGCCTGAACTAAATCTTTAGTCAATTATTTTTTGTTTTCCATGGCACAGTGTGGGTTTCATTACCCTCTACTAAGCCTGTTTTTCCTTTTCTAAAAAATTTGAAACATGATATTCCATGAAAGATTTCTTCCAGATATCGTTACCTACCTATGTATCCCACTGAATCCAGCCACTGTTCAGAGGGGACTGTGCGAGAACCAGTGTCAGGTCACCTTGTAGAATGGCACTTTAAATTTTTTTTTTTCTGCTCAGGTGTGTGAGACACTGCATATGTGGCCAGTGGCTCAGACACAGCTCAAATCACAACAAATGTATGTGTTGTGTTCAGGCAGATGAGACCCCAGCCTGCCATGCTGCTACAGAGTGATGGCTTTTGTGTTTGAAGGCAGCCATTCCCTGCCATAAAGTTGGACGGAGGCTGTGAGCCTATCCATTTCTGGCAGGTTGGAGGAGTCCAGATGTCCATCGTAAAATGGGTTATTTAATGTATCTGTGGGCTGTTTGCAGAGTGGGAAGCCCTCCATTTTTGTAAACATCAAGTGGGCAAATGCCAAATGTGTTTGCCATCACCCCCAATGTGGGCATGGGTATTAAGTGCACACACAGGGTCCTGTCTGTTGTGTCCAATGCAAATCAAACATTTGCATTTCAATTCACTTCTCTTTAATTCTGTTTCATACACAGAAGGCGCTTCACTAGGTCACCCGGCCAAACGGTGCTGTTCTGTGAGCCCCTTCTCCATGGGCCATTACCAAACTTGTGTCCCTATAACACTTGGAGGTGGCATGAAACTGACCCTTTCCTTCATCAGGACTCATCGTCAAGTCATTTACCCAAAATACACTGAGAAAATAACCCCAGTTTAGATGAGGCCCTTTAGGCTTGGTTCTGGAGAGAACAATTCATTTTGGACAGGAAAGCTCTGTGGTGCTGCTGACATGAAATGCCTCATTCAAATCCTTCTCCTTATATCCAGAGACTTTAACTGGAGGTGGTGTGTGTGTCTCTGTGTGTGAATCTATTCACATGATGTGTATGACTGGCATCTTCAAAATATCTTTACTTCAATGGTCAATGGATTCTTTCTCCAAGGAAACAAATGTACATGTAGTCAAAATACTACGGAATTTTTAGGGAGTTCACGAGCCTTGTAGGCATTTGTGGATTATGCATTTTTTCTGTGTGTCCCACACAGGGCTCAGCTTGGATTGAGAACTTTACTCAGACAAACATCCATCTCCTATCGTCATTCAATGTGGAAGACTGGAATTCATCAATCACTTTTAGGTAATCTAGACCAACTATTATAAATGGACGTTTATAATAAAGTCCTGATGGAGTATACAGATCAAATGGATATGAAAGTGGCCAAATTGGAATAGGAAGATTATCTTGATTTAATACCATAAAACAGCATGTGATGCTCCTTGAGGGCTTCTGTGCACAAACCGACCCTTTGGCCACACAGGAAATGAAGGGATTCAGAAAGTAAATCACTGCTCAAGTGACATGTTTTTCTGTGCTTAATAATACTAACCCATCCTCTAGTCAACCCTTCCAGTGGAGCCCAAGTATGGCGTGACAGTAGGATCCCACACCCTGGTCTAGTGTTCCATAGATGACATTGTCTCTCGATTTATAGGGTCTGACCAGTATAACACTAGCTCCTCACTTACATTCTACCTGCCCTGTACTGGCCAACCAGTTTTGTCTGCCATTACTCTTTTCTGAGCCTCACAGCATATGCCCTCCGTATCACTTAGGTAATACTGCAATTTCAGTGGTTGAATTACTCTTTCTCCAATTTCCTCTCACATGGGTCCACTCAGGCATTCCCCTTATTGCCTGTCCCCAGAATACCCGAGCCAATTTTGGATAAAGATAGAAAATTTCAAAAGCCTTGCTTCTGACATCTTGTGGGGTTTTTTCAGTCTGTCTCTTTTTCTTCTCAGCTTCTGATCTTGAGGGAGCCCGCTAAGACCTCACCCCCTGCAGGAAGTCCTTGACTGTACCTCCACTGCAACAGCGCAGCTCTGGTGTTCTCAGGGCCTCTTCCATCTGTCTGTGGTACAGCACTCCATGTATCGTGTTTTGCATCTGGTCCACCCCAGACGATGATGTTTAATTTGTTCTGTTTCAAGACAAAGACCATTTTTAACTTTGTCCGTCTCTTTAGCAGGCAGCACAAAGCCAGGCACACGGTAACTGGTTTGTATGATAATGGGGCTCATGGCTGATGGCTTCTCGTGCGGTTTTATGTACTATAATGTTTCTCATTCCCCAGGAACTCATCCTTTTGCTCCTTTGGGGTGCCATATCTCTTCCCTCATACTGTCTCCTCTGAAGGGAAGACCACAGAGTTTCAGCCTCTGTTGTTTACTTACCTGGCTTTATGGATAAACTTCTTTCTCCAGGATGAACTTTCGATCCAGAATATATTGTTCCCTTCCTCTGACAAAGTAAGTACGCTCCCTCCTAATTTCATCACTTCCCTTTCTCCACTCTACCAGTTCCATATCTGACATCTCACTTTTTCACGTTGTCGGGAGCTCCTGAGGCAGTTTCCTCTTGAAAGACAGATCCCTGTGAGTCTCACACAGTGACCATTTCTTGGATCATTTGCCTTTGTTTTCTTTTGGAGTAGACTGATTCATCCGCTCCCAGGCTGCAGTGTGTCTCTGCCTTCACGCTGATGCCTCTCTGGGCAGTCTGTGGAGAAAGGAGCTTCCCATTTCCTGCCGGGCATGCAGGGTCACCAGCAGTCTGCTGTTTATCTACCATCTCCTCCTGGTCAGACAGAACACTGGCTCTCAAAAGGTCAGCCCACACAGCAGTCGCCTGAAGGTCCTCAGTGAGACTAGGTCTTATGGTTCCCTTCAGAGATTCAAGGGTAATACTTCTTTGGAGTTGAGGTTCCAAGAGTCTGTTTGTTTGATAAACACAGCGGAACAATTCTCATATTAGTGTTGTTTGGCACACGTGCTCAAACATGTCGCTCTGGAACACTGACTGGCCTTGCCTCTAGTGAAGGGCAGACAATGGGATAAGTCCCCCAGAGAAGCTCCCTCCAAGTGAATTGGATCCTGTTTTATCATGGAAGTCCATCTTTCACCTGGGGGGTGACATACATAGTGGTACAGACTTCAGGGACAAACAAACTGTGGGGAGATTACCATTTAAACTGCAAAATGAGTCATACTTTTAAAATCCTATTTACTCCCCCCTGTAGCATTGGTTCTTTGTATGCAAACCTGTAAGTTACTTTTGGGGTGTTTGGGGGGGGGGTCCCAGTGACAATGGCATTGATTAATCACCGGGGAGAGTAGGCCCCTTGCTAAGTGGGGACTCTTGCTGATCCAGTGACGGTTAATATCTCTTTAAATTCCACTGAAAAGACCCTCACGAACACTGATTGGAAAGAAGGAAGATCTTCCAGAATAAGAGCCCCCTCCTCCCTCCACTTGGAGCTTCTCTTTCCTGGTTCGGCTTCTCTTTAAGTGGTAATGCTGGTTTCAGATTAGACATTCCCTCCGTTGTATTTTAAATACTGTAGGAAGTCAGATTTTGACAGCTCTCGTCGGCACAAATGGGATGCCCGGGAAAGGTGGGGGAGCAGAGGCGCTCTCTCTGCCTGCGTGGAGGTGTGCGAAGTGGCTGATTAGCTAGATATTTTTAAAGTTTCATAGGTGTGAGGCAGCCTCCGCTAATGAGAGTTTTAGGGGATTTCTCAAATCGAAAATGAAGGGTGCCAAGAGTGGAACATGACCTTGGGGCTTTCCTGTACATGTTAACTAATATTACAAAGAACTCTCAGAAAACCCTCTGAAGTCAACTTCTGTGGGAGGAGAGGGGGGACAGGTGAAGCTCCCTGGACTGGGAATGGAGAGTTAATGATGCCTGCTATAAATAGATCTGCTCAGAAGGCTGAGGCAAGATATTATAGGGGAGTCTGCTGAGAGCGTGGAGAAAGCTCGGAGTCAGAAATCGGGTCAAGGGTCCCTACAACTGTGTTTTATTGGGAGGTAAAAGTTAAAGCTATCCACTCCTGGAGTCCCTGAAGCACACGGCTTTTGGGGGTGTCAGCTTTCCTTGCACACCCCAGCCGGCTCTCTCACACAGTCAAATCTGTCTGAAAGGAAAGCCCATTGGATCTCAGTTCTCTGGGAGGAACCAGTGCACCCTGTACGGCCCTTGTATGCGACCTGTGTCCTCGGCATTCTCTCTCCGAGCCTGGGGAGGCACCTTGCTCCTGTTTCATAGCTGACACATCCCGTGTCCTGGAGAAGCTGAAGAATGTTCCAGAGCTCATGGGGGCACCAAGAGGTGGGAGGATTTATCTTTAGAGTTCTCTCTCCTTGTAGTAATTGACTTTTGTCAGGACATAGTGTGGGAACTAGGAGATTTAAGTGCCCCGCTGATACTGGCCCTTGGGAAAGAAGGAAGAACGCTACAGGATCAGAGAGGGTCAAATGTAGCCCGGGACCCTCATAGGTCAGATTCCTCTTGATGGGGTGCAGAAAAATGCAGATATGAATGGAGAGGGATTCATTGAATTTATGGTTATAGCAATAAGCTTTTCATTTAGGCAAGGCATTGTGCCTGAGAAAAGTTTGTGGTCATAGCAGGGCTTAGGAGGGGAGGGGGCTTCTGTTTCCAAGTGGGGAAACTGCGGTAGAAACTCAGGCAAATGGATGAGATTGTTATGGGATTGGGGGGAAAGAGTGCATAAAAAAGGAGACGTGACTCACTTACTCTGAGTGTAGCCAGCTCAGTGCTGGGTATTTTCCAGAGGCCACTGGAACCTGAACTCCAGGGTTGTGACATCTTTCTGGATCTTCTCAGCCACTGTATCCCCTCGCTTTGCACAGCGGTTGGCACAGTGCACGGTTCAGGCTTCCTTGAGCCCCTGCGATTTGCGTTTCTTCCCCTGCGCCTCTGGGGGAGGACCTGAGGACTAGAAGGCCTGGGTTAAGGACTCACTCCAGAGCTGATTTGCAGGTCATCTGTGGGCAGTGTTTCTTCAACTGCTGGATCTATAAAAGGTCCTTCCCTTTGGGCTTCGCAGGGGGCTGAGGGGAGAGAGAACACTGTTCCCTCCATCAGACCATCTATGGGGCACAGTCTAAAGTGGCACAGCCCGAAGTCTCAAACTTTATCTGTAAAAACAAATTCACACATATTCTGCATTCAGTTTCATAATGTATTCAGGTTGGCTTTAATGTAAAATAAGGCCCCCTCCCCCTAAAGTGGGAGATGCTTTCCCCCTCGTCTCTTCATCTGCCTCCTGGTACACTGTGTGCCCCAGTTTAAAAGTGCTTTGAAAAGAATAAAGCAAAAATAAAAGAAAACTATAAAGCACTGAACAAGTATAAGGCGTTCGTAGAGCTCTTATTTATTAATAAATAATTGTTTTTAATAATTAATGCCAATCAAACCCACTTAAATGGCCCAAGTCCTTCAGGAATTAGCAGCAGCTTCAGCCACAGCTAAAGAAAAACATAGCCAGAAAGACGCTCTTTCCCCTGCTGATCTGCTCTGGAACATTTTTCCTCTGTGCTGAAGGCTTATAGTTTGGGCTTCCTTTGCACTCTTACCTGGTAGTATAGCGAAAGCAGCAACAGCAGCAATGGAAAGATAACTAAAACCACTCTTCTTGCTACATGCGAAGCATTGTGTGTCTTACAAGCATCATCTTAATGCTTTCTCCCAACAGGGCTGCACAGTGAGAATTATGTGCAATTGCAGAAAGGAAAAAGGAGCTCAGTGAAATACACAATTGTTCAAGGGCGTATGGGTCAGCAGGGCTGAGGTCTAGTTTGAAAGTGGAGGTCTGCAAACTACAACCAACATCCCAACACACATGCCAGCTCTGGTCTTCCTCTTGGTTTTGTAAATAAAGTTTTATTTAGACCCATCAAGCCCATTCATATGTACACTGTCTGTCCACTTTCTCACTATAATGGCAGCCTTAGGTTGTGTGTCAGAATATATCCCTACCATCTTCCTTCCTTGCTCAGTTCTATGTCCTCTCCTCTTCACTGATAAGAAAGTCAGTTTCTTCCAGCAGTTTCAAATTTCACAGATTCAAAAGGGAAGGAGCTGCATATCTCCTCACGTTTGCTCTGACCACAACTGTTCTGAGGTAGACCTTTCATGGATTATTAACAAAAGAATACGGTGATTATGTGTGATAGTAGAATAAAAGATTTGCTTTTGAGCAACTCATCACATGCAGATAATTGTCAGGATTTAACCATTACTGTATTCCTATATGAAGGAATAGTGGAGCCTCCACTGGACATTTGAGACCTCATTCAGCTTACTTAAGTCTTCATGGTTCTCTACACTGTGCCATTTTAATGGAATGTCCCCTTCTTCTTAATCAACTCCTATCTATTCTTAAAAGCTCAGTACAGGAGTTTGCTTTTTGATGGCTTCTTCTATAACCTTCCCAGTAAGATCTGTGTGCTTCTTCCCCAGTTTTATGTATCTCTTACTCTTCTGGCCCTGATGACATCCATTTCTTTTCTTTTCTTTTTTTTTTTTTTTGAGACAGGGTCTCGCTTTGTAGTTCAGGCTGGCCCTGAGCTCACTATGTAGCTCAGGCAAGCCCTGAACTCAGCAATCCTGTCTCTGCCTCCCGAGTGCTGGGATTACAGGCGTGAGCCACCGCGCCTGGTGACAACATCCTTTTATAGCTGTAAATGTTCTTCTTAATGCTTCTAGACTTGAAAAAAATTGGATATTCTGTCTTGTTCATTTTCTCCCACCCCCACATCAATACAACATCTGGTTCAGAGTATGTATAACACTCAGGGTGAGCTTGGCTACAAATAGAAGAACTCTTGACTACTGCTGACTTAGACCAGAAGAACATCTCCGTTTACTTACATAGAAATTTATGTGGAGAGAGTCCAAGACCGGTCCCAGCTGACAGCCATGCAGAGCTCACCATCACACTAATTTTTCCACTTCTGTTCTGAGAGGCAGATATCTCCATCTAAAGTATCACATCCTTACATGATGACCTCCAAATAGGGTAGCCAGAGGGATGCAGAGGGTCCAAAGAACATTTTCTATGTGTACGATTTTTCTTATTTTGCTAGAAGCAGTTGCTGGAAGCTTACTTTGAGTTGATTTTTCTTCATTTCTTATTGGCCAGAATTGCATAACATGCCCTCTGCTAAACCAATTTCTGGCAAAGGGAAACTTTTCAGTGGTGATTGGTTTATAATAGTGGTCATTTATCAGTGGAGCCAAGGGGAGTAGATACTCTTATTGGGCATTTTCACGTAACAACAGTTTTAACCCAAAGCAGACTCTTCACTCCATCAATTCTACATGTAGTGGGTGATTTGAGTTCAATGAGTCATTGCCATCCACAAAACCTGTAGGATTTCCTGGCCCAATTTTACAAGGGAGTTGCCTTCTAGTTAAAGGAAGATGAGAAAAGCTATACCATTCTGGGCTCCACTTTCTCCAACCATGGCAGGTGAAGTAATGGGGAATACCGTGGGATAAAACTCTTCTGGGGCCACCACTGCCTCATTGGGACAAGCTGGTATCTTTAGGACAGATCTCAGGGCTCTTCAGTGCAATAGATATTCATTGAGAAGCAATCTCAGTTCCTGCCATGTATAGGACAGAGCACTGCCCTTCATGAAGTGGAAATACAGGAGAGAGTCATAGAGGAGAAGATGAGGGAGCTTATTGGACACTGATGCTTAAATTCTGTGATCCATCATCCATCCATTCAACAAATATTGCAAACTTGCTGTGTGTCAGCAACCAAAATCAGTATGAAGATGTAGTAATGCAGAAGGCAGATAGGAATACTGCTCCCAAAAGGTTTGTATTCTAGGGGGGAAGATGGGATAAAGATGTAAAGAGATAAATAAAATGACATCCAGAAATACATGTTATTAATAACAAAGGAAGGTTTGCAAGTGAATGGAGGTGCTTACTTTGGAAGAGGAGGTCAAAGAAGAGCTGTACCAGGAGGTAGCATTTGACTTGAAACCAGAAGGGAGCGGAAGACCTGGTTATATGAGTGTGAGTGTGTGAAATGTATGTGTGTACATCTCAGCCACACCCATGTCAAGAAAAGGGCCTGGAGGCAGGAAATCACGTTTCCTGTTCACGGTGGGCTCAGGCTCTCTGATGCAGTGACTTTGGGTGGGAATTCAGGTGCTAGCATGAAACAGGGGCCCTTCCTATAGAGCTCTGTAGGTCATGCTAAGGAACTTCTTCATAATACATTTTCTCTGCCTACTAATGTGCTGGCGTGAGCAACATGGATAAGAAATGCATAATATACTTCGAATAGCAGCTGTGGGGCTTGCTTGAGCACATTATTTGTTATTATGTTATTTGAATTGTAGGATGTGGCTTGCATGAATACTGCTGTTTGCACAGCCTTATTTGCTTGGTCTATCGTGGTCTTGGTTAATGCCAGCATCTGTACAATCTTCCTGTGTTCTGTGCTTCCCAAGAGAAGCACCATCGTGGATTCAATAAAGCTAGCAATAAAGCCCATATTAATAATGTATGCAGAGCTATATATGTCTATTTATAAGTTGCAGAATTGCAGTCCAAATGCATCCCTTCTCTCCTCTCAGATGAATGTAAGTGGCCCAAACCATGTTAGATGAGGTTTCTCTCCCAACCTGACACCCCTCTCGCCACACTGAATATTAAGAGCTGATCTAAGTGCTGTGCCAGCCCTGGGACCATCACATACACATTGGCCTCAAATATGGGGCCATTATTTACGCAAGAAAAGGGAGATAAAGCACGAGTGGAAACATGCTATGATTCACAGCTGAAAAGGGGAATAAGTAACCAGAAAATAAGGACACAGATAGGCTTTCTTGGAAGACATTCTTTAATAAATAAGAGATTAGCAAGGCAGCAAAATGCAATAAAAGAAGATATCTAATGTGTGATGTCAACCTACTGTGTGTCTTGAGTATGCAACTGTATAATATATATGTGTGTGCATCTTTGTGTGTTCATGTGTGTATATCTATTTATTTCAGCATAACTCTATTCTCATTCAACAACAGAAACATGCAGGACACTGAATTAAAGAGGGCAGTCAATATTTATGTGCGTTGGGTTGTACTGCAGTCATTGTTCTGTTTTGCCCACTTCCCACACCAAACCCGTAAATGATGTCTCCCTGTCAGGATAAACTAAGTACTGCTGGTGTGACACGTGGCTCCACGCATCTCGGTGGCTCATGAGAATAAAGAGTTACCTCCTCAGCACAGCACTTGTTCATCGTGGGTCCAGTGACTCTCTGGTTTATGTTCTCTTTGTTTTGGGGATGCTGCCTGCTGAAATAACTTCTTTGTGGAGTGTGGCTGGCAGAGGGAAAAGGGCTGTCTGGGAATGATACAGAAGTACTCAATGCACTTGATACAACTCTGCTCACACTATGTTGGTCATGTCAAGGCATCCAGACTCATTTCCGCATCTTTCCAATCTAGTTCCCTACCTGGCTTTCTCTCAATGAGTGAGATCAGAGCCACACAAGATGGAAACCTGAGAGCCATTACTACCTTTCACCAACCCCTCTCTGTTTCTGTCTCTCTGTCTCTCTCTCTCTCTGTCTCTACCTCTGTTTCTCTATACCTGTCTCCGTCTCTCTATCTCTGTCCCTTCTCTCAGTTATTACATCTCAGTTTCACTGCTTCCTCATCTTGTCCCACCTGAATAATCATTATAGCTTTCAAACAAGTTTCTCTGAGTCTTGGCAGATGATAAACTTTTAGATATTGAACTCTAGCTATGCTTTTCCCACAGTAAAATTCTTAACTGAATATTCTTCCTCCTGTTCAACTCTTCCACCTGAAGACTTTTTGTGGATGATCTCTTTTGTGCAAGCACTTAGTGGGCTTTGGGATTATGGTAATGCTGAAGTAATGTCCTTACTATTTTTATAGAAGGTATAGTCTAGATTGGAAGATGAAGCTTAGTCAGTCAAACGTGTAAAATGGCAATTGTGATAAATTCTATAAATTCTATTAAGAAAATATAATGTAGGGAATTAATCAAGAAAAAGAAACAAACGTTACTGAGAAAAGTCAAACTACTTTTAACTGCAGGTGACATGGTCTTTTATAATGAAAATATTAAGGAACTAACATCCCAAATTCAATCACCAAACTGTTAGAGGTAATAAGTTCAGCGAGTTTGTTGGATTCAGTGTCACACCGATCAGTTGTATTTCCACATATTAACAATGGACAATCTGAATATGAAATTAAGAAAATAATTTTATTTACAACCTTCCCAACAAGAAAAAAAACTTAGAAATAAATGAATGAAAGAAGCATAAGATTTCATACCAAAAACTACCAATTAATGTTGAAAAAAATGAAAGATGATTTAAATAGAAAGATATCCCACATTCATGGGTTGGAGGATTTAATAGTGTCTAAAGAGCAATGTTCCCTAACCTGATCTGTGTAGTCAATACAATTCTTATCAAAATTCTAGACACTCTGACTTCTGTAAGAAATTGGCAAGCTGAACTAAAATTTTTGTGTAAGTACAAGGAACCTAGGTAAGCCCAAACCATCTTGAAAGGGAAGAGTAAAGCTGGTCACCTCTCACTTTCCATTTAATAGAACACTATATAGTAATTAAGATCATGTGGTATCAGCATTAAGGTAGACTGTAAGCTGGGGGAATATGTTAGCAATCCCAGAAATAAACCATCATATATAGGGTCAACTGGTTTTTAATAATATGCCAATAATCAGTGAGAGAAGAATCATCTGATATCCACATTCAAGACAATGATGTTGAATCCTTACTTCACATCATATACAAAATTTGACTCAAAGTATATCAAAGACCCAAAGCCATAACACTTTTAGAAGAAACACTGGTATGAGTTATTGGAATTTTAGGTTAACTAATGATTGCTGAGGTAAGACACTTAGAATACCGCAACAAAAGAAAAATAGATGATCTTCAATATAGCTAAAAACTTTGAAAAAAAGTAAAAAAAAAAAAACTTTGGTTCTTCAAAAGACACTATCCACATAATAAATATTTGACCCTCCAAATGGAAGAAAATATTGCAAAGCATCTATATGATAAAACCTAGCATCCAGAATGCCAAAATAAAACTGTAATTCAGAACTAAAAAAGATAAATACCATATTAAAAGTGGAAAAAAAATCCCTACATTTAGTGTCTCTAAAAACACATACAAATCAACAATAAGCTCTTGATAAAATGTTCAACGGTAAACCTGGTTCAAAATCACAAGGAAATGTCACTTCACGCCCAGTAGAATGGCTACAATAAAAATGAAAAAAAAAACTGATAAATTTTGGCAAAGATGTGGGAAAATGAATCTATTGCTGATCAGAATGTACTATGGTATGGCTGCTTTGCAAAACAGTGTGGCAGTTTTCCTAAAAATTAGACGTAGGGAGATCATGTGACCAGCGATTTCATTTCAGAGTATTTATGGCCAAGAGAATCTAAAACCTATATTTGAATCTTCACGAAAACTTCAACATCAATGCACACAAGAGCACACTCAATGTGGCAAACAATGGAAGCAACTCAGGTACTTAGCAACATAAATAAATACCTTGGGATGTATAGAGGAAGTGAAATATTGATTTATAAAAGAATGAAACTCTGACACTTGCCATAACATCTCTGTTCAGTAATAGACCTCAGGTAAAAGGTAGACGTGTTCAGTTCCACTTAGAATACAGCAATATCTGAGAAAAGTCAAGTACACAGAACCTCAAAGTCAATGACTTGTTGCACGGGGTGGGAACTAGATAGGAATGAAGGATGATTTCTAATTGGCATGGAGTTTCTTTGGGGGGGCATTAAAGTATTGTGAAATTAGACAGTGGTGATGAGTGCCTAAGTTTTTGACTATGTTAAAACCAGTGAACTGCACACTTTAAATGAATGCATTTTGGGCCGTGAGCTACATCTCAATAAAACAGGAAAATACAGTAACATGACAACCTGACACCTTCAGAGCTATTTTTCAAAGTACCTAGATCTCGGCTCTGGCCGGGGCTATGGTTGGTATCCTAGTCTCTCTTAAGAGGTAAGAGAACAACAGGTTTTGCGATTATCTGGCCGGATTGTGTGAATTCATGCATGTGAGAAGCCTGGAACATGAAGAACTCATTAGAACTCAGTAAACTGCTATCTCTCTTCAGAAGAAATAGACTGGTAGTGAGAGAGCTGGCACAAATGGAAAGTGAAGATTCAGCAAAGCAAGAGATATGGAGAAACACCAGGTGCTTCTGGAGCAGTGGACTGTCTGACCTAGACTGGAAGTTTCCCTGAAGGAGGTGCTATCTTTTATTATTATTATTATTATTATTATTATTATTATTATTATTTCAGAAAGTATACTGAAATGTCTATCTTGTAGTACCAAACATAATCGTAGTTGGTTACTTTGCCTCTGCCAACTCAAAATTGATACTGATGTTTTAAAAATATTGAAATACATCAGCCTTTTGGTAAAATTGAAGTTACCACAAAACATGGTTTGCAAAAAATTAAAAGTAACATATACTGTGGTTCTTTGGTTTATTTTTCAATACTTATTTATCTGTAACATGATGTCAAAATTGGTCACATCCATTCTGGAGAGATTCAGGCTTCAGGCGGCACTCTATAGTTCTAACAATCTGCATACATCTCCTTACATTCATTGGCTCACATGGAGAATTCCAAACACTGCCTCAGCAATCTCATAATTATGGCACTTTGTATTAAGCCAAAATATACACCTAGTAAGTCTGGTATATTCATTGGGCTGTCTTTAATGTTTCTACTAAAAAGTAGGTGATGTTTGGATTGATGACAAAAATTTCTGTACAGAATCTACTTCTGCAGTCTATCTAGTTCCATTAAAAGACATATGTTGCATTGGGGCTGGAGGGTTAGCTCAGTGGTTCCGGCGCCTGCCTCGCAAGTGCAAGGTCCTGAATTCGATCCCTGGTAACCACATACAATGCTGGGCATGGAGACTCACGCCCACCACCAATCAATACCACATACCACAGTGCCGGGCATGGTGGCTCACGCCTGTCATCCCAGCACTCGGGAGGCAGAGACAGGAGGATTGCTGAGTTCGAGGCTTGCCTGGGCTACATAGTGAGCTCAGAGCCAGCCTGAACTACAAAGTGAGACCCTGTCTCAAAAAAAAAAAAAAAAAAAGACATGTTGCATTATATCACATACTAACTTAGAATCAATTATCACTCTGAAGACTTGTTTTGCCCTAAGTTCTGGCTAGATAAAGCACTCCAGATTTTACTAAGGAGATGGTTCTCTAAGGGTAAGAGAGAGTCAAGCAGGCAACAAAGAGACACATAATTCAGAGAAAGGGAGCCCCCAGAACAAAACACCCCTCTTGAAGTAAGGAATCCCAGGCCTGGAGAGGTTTGTGTTTGACCATAGGAAATGAGAGTGGTTTGGAGCTCAGGCAGCAGGTAGAAAGCCTCCTGCAGATTATTTTTTGAAACTGATTTTATTGGTATATTTTATGCATACAGTACGATTACATTTAGTAGTGAGAACTTGTACCTGTACATGACACGTCTTGATTCTCCTTTTCCCCCTTTCACCTTCACCACATATATACCCAAGGTTTATTTTCTTTTTTTCACTATCAGGGTTTTTCTTTCCCTTTTTTACTTTTCCCCACCCACCCATCCTTTCCCTTTTATTTTTGCAGATTTTCTTCCTATTTCCCATTACCTACCATACATTTCAGCATTCATTTACACCTACGGTTTTTCATACTAGAAGCAATATGGTACTTCCACATCTGGGAGACAGTGGGAAGCCATTCATGGATTTTAAGTGGAAGAATGAAATAATTAGAGTTGTACTTTCCAAAGGTCCCTATGGCTATGGAATGGTGAATCACTGAGGGATAAGAAGAAAGAGAGAAAGAGAGAGGGAGGGGGAGGGTGGGAGGTAGGGAGAGAAAGGGAGAAAGGGATAATGAATGAATGGAAGGAAGGAAGAAAGGAAGAGAGAAAAGAAGGCAGCCTAGATAAGAAGCTGGCTCTATTTCCCGACTGCCAAGATACAGAGTTGGAGGGGGAGACGTAGGCCATGCAGTGAGTGAAGATAGGTGGGTGAGAAGGGAGTAGGAAGGATCTGGAGTGATCAGGGGCCTCTGGACCCCTGGGGGGCTGAGAGCGAAGCTGGTGGTACCTGCAGAGGGGAGTCTGCTGGAGGAGGAGGGCACGAGAGAAACCGGAAGAAAATGCATTTTCACTTGGGTAGGCTGAGGACAAGGGGACCGTGAGCCTCAGAAGCTGGTGCCAAGCTTACATGGCTGCATAACCCATTTCACTCCCAAACTCACTTTCAAAAAGCTAGTCACCTCTAATACTCGACATTACTCTCACGGGGCTCTCTGGGGTTGATGGGTGTGGGCCTCTCCCATGGTGCTTATAGGGAGTGCCATGGGGGATGAAATAAAAATCCACTGATTTATGGGTTGTCAGGTGTTGTGTACACGGAAGGTGCTATCGTTATAAGAAGTGATAATATCAATAATAGTTCTATGAGTAATGAGCGGTTTGTGAGCCAGTTTTCTTAAAGAAGACAAATGCTTGAATTAATCATAGTGATGCTAACTAGTCCCCTGCATCCACTTGACACTTCAGGGTTTGACGTTCCACTTTTGCGTTTGTTTTCTGGGCATTTACTTTCCTGTGTGGTGAACTGGGCTGAAGAGTCACTTAGCAACGAGGAAGAAGGATCCGAGAGAACTTCGATCATGCTCCTGACCTAGGATGCTTTCCTTTGGGCCGTGTGGTCTGCTAAAAAGTCATTTGAGCACCTGGTTCTCCAGATGCTGTATAATAGATGTTAATGTTTACGGGAGTTGCAGAGACTATTACTGTTTCCCTCATGTCTATTTTTCCCTTGTTACTTAGTAGAAACAACTGATCAAATATGCAGCAAAGGGCTCAGAGACAACCCTATATGACCAAGTTTCTCTGTCACAAGGCATGGCTGTTTTGAATGGCAGAGAACAGGGTTCTTTTGCCCTTCCTTCTTAGTGTTGTCTGGAGACAGGTGATGATGGCTGGAGTCCCAGCAGCCACTTTTGACTGTGAAGTGATTGTGATGAAAAGTCAGCACCCCCAAGCCACACTAACAGTCCTAAACTGCCAACCTCTAATGATAACTATCATTAGGGAGAAGCAAAAGTATACCTCATTTAAGCCTGACTTCTTGGCTTATCTGTCAAAAGCAGCCGCCCATTATCATAACTGATCCAAGAATATAACTTTGCTTCTCTTTATGTAGGTTCACAGCCCAAACCCTCAACTTCCAGATATGGGAGAGACATATTCAGGTCTCCTCTTCTTTGGTTATTAGAAACAATTTCATAGGATGGCAGGTTTGGAAGGTAGGTATCTTCTTGATGTAGGGTCTTCCCTTCCAAGGCCCTTAGACTGTGGGATCAGAGAGCCTGTTTCTTCCATGGCAAGTCTGTGGCCTCATGAGTAAGTAGTATGTCTTTCTCAGCTTGCTCTTTCTAAAGCCAGGCCAGTAGATTGTCTGCGGCATCTAAACACACTTGATTAATATCGTGGCAAATGGGTGGTTGAAACTCCTGGCCAGGCAAGTCGGCTGGAGCAAATTGTCATTGCACTGGAGCAAACTGGAGATCTAATGAGCACCCAGGACCTTTGGGGACAGCTGAGGGTGCTCCTGGGCTTGGATTTCCAGAGGCGGTGGAATGTCAACGTCGGTGGATTCCACTTCGGCAGCCTCCCACCCTCAACTTCAGCTCCACTCCCGTTGACATTTTCCTTTCTTTCAAATTGGCAGCAGGAGCCAGGGAAAACCTAAATTTAACCTCTGGAGAATATACCACATGACATTTGTGGGCCTTACATGTTCGGTTTAAGACTTTGAAAGCTAATTTAGCCATGCGATTCCTCCGTAAGTGACGAGGGTTGATATACCTGAACTTCTGTCATTGTTAGCCACTGTGGTATCAGTCTGTCTCTCAAGACTTCATTCTTTAATAACTGCTATCGTAAGCCCCAGAGGATAGCGCTAATGAGTATTTGAAAATGCCAGGTTCTTGGCACTGTGCACTGATTAAAAAAAAAAGCTAAATAACACCCATCAGTGTAATGGTCACTCAGCGAGGGGCAGGGGGATGTATTATGCATGACTTGCCTCGTCATTTCCATCTCTTTCCCTGAATTCCCACATTCTGAGCATAAGCAATTAAGCGGCTCCTGGACCAAATCTTAATTAATTCGAGACTCTGTGACCAAGGCTCTGAAATGAAATGCCATATAAGCAATACATGTAAAAGATCGCTAAGCCATAAAGGGGACAATAGCACAAGGATTAGCTTGGAAGAGATCAATGATGGCTGCTTAATGACAAATTTCTCTTCTTGGTCTGGACCTCTTAGCATATAATGTTACTGTTCTATTTGAAATTTAGTTGTGGTTTCCCAGAATCTGCATAACACACGAGGTGAAACAAATCTGTTAGGGAATACTTTCTTGGGAGGGGAGGACTTCCCTCTTTGTCTTTATATTTTCAACATCTAGCATGTGGTAGGTATTTATGAAGTAGTGAGCAAACTAAATTCAGTGTCATCAACTTTCCAAGTTTTAATCATTTTATTGTATATCCTTAAGGTATAAAACATGAAATTTTGATACACATGTAGATAGTGAAATAGTCACTATATCTGAGCAAATTGACATATCCATCATCTCAATAGTTACTTACATGTGAGTTAAGAGGGCCTGAAACTACTCTCTTAGCAAAAATGCCAAGCACAAGACAACATTATTAAGAATACTTCTTATGTCATTCTTCAGGCTCTGGACTTGAACATCCTAATCTATTTACTATTTTGTATCCTCTGACCTACATGTTTCACATCTTTTCCTCCTCAACTCTGAAATCCATCACTATACTCTATATGTTTGACTTAAAAATATTTGCATGTAAGTAAAATCACATAGTAGTTTACTGTATTCATCAGTTTATGTGTTGCTGGGGCCAAATGTCTGACACCCACAACTAAAAGGATGAAATTATTTATTTGGTTCAAAGTTTCAAAGGGTCTGGTCCATGGCTAACTGTATCCAAGGCAGGAGTATCATGGCAGAAGAGTGTGGTGCAGCAAAAATTCTTAGTTCATCACAGCCAGGAAACAGAGCAGAGAAACAATGTCAGAGAGGAAAAAGCCAGAGGCCAGATGTAGTATTCAAGGTCATAGATTCATGACTCACTCAGACATATCTAGAATTACACCTTACTAATCCCCTAGGGAGCTTCCAAGCCTATCAAGTTGGTAAGCTTAACTGTCACACTTACTTTTTGTGTCTTATGTTGTTTAGTTTAATATTCATAGATTAATGTATGTCATGGCAAATGGTAGGCTCTTTTCTTGGGCCAGAGTTCAGTGGTATTCATATATATGCCTCACAGTTTCTTTGTGCATTCATTCATCAAAGATATTTTGACTGACTCTACATCTTGGTTATTGTGTACAGTACGGCAGTGAACATGGGAATGCAACCATCTTTACAAGGTAGTGATTTCATTTCCTTTGTGTGGATAGCTAAAAGGGCCAGCCAAGCCTTTACACTCTTGACATTCACACTGCTAAGCTGCATTGCCTGGGGAACACTGTCTCTGGCCTTCAGGTTACACAGTGTACGATCTGATTGATGCTTCTGCAATAGGGGTCATCCTATTGGTTTGGGGATTATCATTCCTAGAAAAGGCTATGTTTTTTGAATCCTTAGAAGGTTTCTAAATTTGATTTTCTCTTCATAAGTTGCTCCAAAAATCACATTGACATCACTCTTTCCTCCATAGCATTTAAAGTCTTTAAAGTGATAAAGTAATCTTAAGCACAAATAGTAGGATTCCTGTCTGGCGCACATATGATCACAGATAGCTATCTGGCTGTGAAGCTACCAAAGTGTGTCTGTCCATTGACACTTCTGCTAAGCATATTAATTTTTATCTTTCAAAACTCCCTAATTTTAATATTAGGTCATATTAGAAATTAATCAGCCAACACCCAGAGATCAAGTCTAGCGTGATCATTTACAGGTTGCAGGACAAACTACTAGAGTTGTACATTATAGATTTTGTAGATGAAGAGTGGTGCCATGTTTTCTGTGTTCATTTGTTTTTGTTATAAACATGGTTGTATTTTACTGACCTAAGACCTTGGAAATCTAACCAAAGCTCCTTTTCCCTTTCTGAAAGATGTAAATTTTCATAGCCATATAAAGAACATTTATAAAGAGAAAGGGAAAAGGGAAAATTAAAAGTCTCAGGGCTGGAGATTTAGTAGAGTGGCGTCATGCCTTCCTTGCAAGCAAAAGGCTCTGAGTTCGATCCTTAGTACTGAAAACAAAACAAAGCAAAGCAAAACAAAACAAAACAAAAGGTCAAGAACTCTCATTACAGCAGCTTCAGATGTGATGAATGATAATTTGCTTCTGCAACATAGAGTAAATCCTCTGACCCACCTGGAGTCAGCAGAAAATCAGAATTCATCAGACAAAACATTCTCACTTCAGAGTCATTGCTACTCCCCGGGAAGGGGACCTTGGCATTGACTTTGACCTTAAATGAATCCTAGAATCTATGATAGACATTGTAGAATAGAAAATACTCTAAGGGAAATGGGAGGGGGTAGGGATAAGTAATGAGGGGAAAGAAAAACTTGTGATGATAAAAAAAGGGGAAACAAAGCTTTGCATATAGGCAGTGGGGGTTGTAGGGAGGGGAGGGGAGTGGGAAAAAATAAGAATTAAGTCATGTCATATACTGATACAAATTCTCAACGTTGAGTGTGATCATGATGTGTATACAAAATGTGCCTATTTTAAAATTTAAAAAATAAAGGAAACAGGACAGGTTCTCCAGAAGTTGGAACAGGGTACAGTGAAAGTCAAATAAAACAGATACTGGGGAAGAACATCCCCAATATTTAATTACTAGATCGCCCAATGTGAATTCCAGCAGATGGACTAACTGTGTAGCAGCAGGGAGTTTTGAAATCAGTAGTGACAAGAAATAGCCACTTTAAGTGTAGAGATTTCTCCAATCTATGCCTCACCCTCTGTGTTTCTTCTTGTTGGCTAAGGGATTCCTGGAGGCCACAACCATAATAAACACACAAACTTTGTGCAGAAACAATACTGGGCTTGTGAAAATTGCAAGTGCAGTAGATTTCTTCCTTTTTTCCCCGACATTTTATTGGCGATAACCCCAGTTGGCAGCTTTATTTTGAGCTCAATCCATCAACAATTCAAGGGAATTAATAATGTATTTATATCACATGCTAGTAGTAGCATAAAATTATCTATAAATGTTTAATAAATATTCTGTAATGCTTTTGGAACACATGTTATAAATGATAAATAAATAACAATGGGTTCCTTATGAAATATTTATCCTCAGCATGGTTATTGTTATGTGATAACTGCTTGGGAAGCCATTACTAACAAAGTGAATTGAGTTATCAAAGTTATAGATGTGTTTAGCTCACCATTCATAATGAAACGTGCAACACTTAAAATGAAGTAAAGACGCTGGAAAGAGTGGGTGACAAATGGTAACTGTCGGAGTCACCAGTCACACTTACTAGTTCACAGACATAAAGGATTGGCAAGAGTTTAATAAACTACACCTCATGAAATATTGGGCCCCAGTATCTTGTAAATATGATAGACTCAACATGGAGTTTTTCCAAATTTCCCATGGGCTCAACATGGTTTGGAGCAAAAGGATATTTTCTAGATGGAAATAATGCACATTGAAAGAGAAGCATCTAAGATTAGTTCCATATTTTAGGTATCACTTATTGAAATTGACAGGATTATATTATCACTTTTTAATTGAGGCATCATTCTATACAGTAAAATTAGTCTGTGATGTATGATACCATGTGCTATCCAAAATGCCTGCAGCTAGGGAACCATTAGTGAAACTAAGAATCCACCCAATTTTTCCCACTCCTCTCAGATTTCACCCTCTCCCCCTCCCGTGTTGGAAACCAATGACCTGCTCATCATTCCTAATATTTGTGTCTTCCAGAATGTCATTATAAGTGAAATCATACACCAATAGTTTGGTTCTGACTTCTTTTCTTTAGCGGAATACACTGACAACGTGTCTGGGATATTGTTGCATATATGAATGAGCCAACATTCATTCATTTTATTGCTAAGTACAGTACACTGTAGCGCTTTACTATCGTTTATTTGTTCACTAGTCATAGGACATTTGTGTTGTTTTCAAGTATTTTTCAATGATGAATGGTACTGTCATTAACATTTAGATGTAGTGTGTGTGCGTGTGTGTGTGTGTCGAAGTTTTTATTCCTCTAGGACAAATACCTAAGAATGGGGATGCTAGATCACATGGTAAGTTTGTGTTCAGTTTTATAAGAAGATGTCAAACTGATTTCCAAAGTGGTAGCACCATTTTGACCTCCATCAGGAGTTCCATTGGCATCATTATTAGAACCTACAGTTTTTGTTTGATTTTTATTAGCAAGAAGCAAGAAAGTTTTGGTTATGCTAATCAATGCAGACATTTTTGAGTAGCCACAACAAGTGGAAAAGACCATTTTGTTATGTGATAGGGACAAAAAAATCTTTAAATTTTAATCTTTGCCAACTTGGCATAGAAAGTATCAGTTTTGATAGTGTGTGGAGTTAACCTCAGGGATGGAATGCAGTTGTTGGTCATGCTTGATGTTTATCTAAAAGAAAGGAAAGGCAAATTAAAAGCTGTGATTTATGACGTATAAAATATTCCTATTCCTAATACAGTATGATGCCAAAAGTATCTTAAAACTTAATAACATTTGTGTATATAGTCTAGTGATTTTTGACAAGAGTAAAAAGATTATTCATTCAACAGATAGCTTTGTGAATTTGCATTATCCACATACAACTCACATCACATCCAGCAGTCGGTTAAAGATGGATTAAAGATCTAAATAAGAGTTAAAATTGTAAGACTCTTCAAAAAACATGGGGGAGAAGTTTTGTGACATTGGCTTTTGAATAATTTTTCGGATATAACACTAAATGCCAGGCAACAAGAAAAAAATGCATAATGTGATTTTTTTTTAAAGTTAAACTTTTATGTTTCAGAGAACTCAGTCACTAATGAAAAGATAACTTGGGAAGAAGTAAACAGATGTCAGTTGTCTACCTGACAATTGCTATGAAGAATATATAAAGACTTTATTTAACAGTAACCAAAGACAACTCAATTTAAAAATGGACAGAAGATTTGAATATTCATCCCCTCCCCTAAATATATAACTGACCAGAAGCTCATTTATAGATATTTAATATCACAAATCATTAGGGCAACCGAAATCAAAACCACCATGAAATATCTCTTCGTGCTCATTAGGATGGCTACAAAAATCAAACAAAAACAAGAGAAAAACAGAGAACAGGTATCAAGAAGAACATGAAGGAGTTGGAAGCATCAAGAACTATTGAAGAAAATGAAAGGTAATGCACACAGTAGGGGTGTGGTATGACAGCTTCTAAAGAAGTTACAAACAAATACATATCATTCAGTAATCCCACTTCTGAGTAGGGGTGTGGTATGACAGCTTCTAAAGAAGTTACAAACAAATACATATCATTCAGTAATCCCACTTCTGAGTATGCAGATAAAGAATTAAAAATGGAAATTTAAAGCTACAACTGCACCATAAATTCATAGCAGCATTGTTTGCAATAGCTTTTTAGTGGAAATAACACAAATGTCCATTGACAGCTGAATGGATAAACAAAATACATACACAGGCAGGCACACACATAGACACACACATGCACACAGAAGAATATTTAGCCTTACATAAGAATGAAACTGTGACATGGGGCCTGTAGACATTACATGAAATGAAATTGGTCAGACAACGAAAGGACAGATATTGCATGACTTAACTCATTTGGATTACCTAGAATAATTAAATTCATGGAGACAGGAAAAAGTGATGGTTACCAGGACCACCTCAGAAGAGAGCAGAAAATTCTGGTTTAATAGTTGCAGAGTCTCATTTGGGGATGATGGCTAAGATCTGAAGCTCGCAATGTGAATGAACTTACTAGCGCTGAAGTGCTCACTTATCATAGTTAAAGTGGCCATTTTTCAATGACATGTGTTATCACAATTTAAAAAAAAACCGTCTAAGATGAAGATTTGCATTGAATGTTCAAAAAGTGTCCAGAAAAGAACCAAAATATGCGTTCAGAGTTTCCTTCATAAAAAGCCTCTGGGAAGTCAGACTTCGTAGCAGCAGTTAGATGATGGAGACTGGGGGGGGAGGGGTTACAAACAGTGTTTTGCATCCTCATACTTTTCCAAGTTAAAACAAAATTCCCACTTTGAAAAGTGCCAAGAGTTAAAAATTACCTTCTATTACTCTAATCAGCAGCCACTCTTTGGCTCCAATATTCACCAGCTCTTATGATTAAATGTGGACAGTTTGAAAAAGATGGCACATTAATTAATGATGAATTACCCTGGACCACTGCAGAGTTCTTCGTGTAAGAGTCACATTAATAGTAAAAAATCAAGTCTTCATTATTAAGGAGGAAAAAGAACTGAGAGCGAGACCCTCATTTTCTGCTCGATATTATTGCTGCGCCCATTTAACATCTCAGATCTTAAGCTCTCCTTGAGTTCACTGAAGCTTCACAACTATTAAAACACTCGGGATTCAACGGATACACCAGAAATAAAATGGAAAGTCATCTGCATAACAAAGGCAGGGAGAAAGCAGACACCGCATCAGCCATCGCCACATCTTTGCTTGCAACAAAAGCTGGAGATGCACACGGTACCATAACAGGCTGGCTTCTTTGAAGGTAAGTGCCTGCTTTGGACAAGGGAGGGTTAAGTGCGGCATACGAGGATGGAAATATCCTAGAGCTGAGAGAGTAGGGATGTATGGGGCAGGGGCACTGAGGGGAGCACACCAGGTGGCTTTTTAAGGCCCTCAGAGTTCCTGTGTGTATCACAGCATAAGCTCCCTGCCTTTGAGTTCAGGAAGATGCATTGCCTCTCTCTCCTCCCAGCCTCTGACCCACTCTCAAGTGTTATTTGACGCCCAGTCGGTAACGTAAATCGCCAATACTTTCCCACGTCAGGAGGACCTCATCACCTGGAGAAGTGAGCCGGGATTTATGAAATACAGAGTAGGGGTGTTGCTTCTGACACCATAGGAAACATTCAGCGAGTGGCTACTTGTCTAGCACTTGGATCGGAACATAACAATGTGGCAGAGAGAGGAATTGCCTCACTCTGAATTTAATCTGCAGTTGTTAATCTGGCCTCTCAGATTCCGTTCTCTGTTGTTCGTGTATCTTTGTCTTATATAATGTTTACATTCCCCTTGGTGGATTGGGAAATTGGTACATACATATAGCGCCTCTTGATCCTTTTGAACTCTCTGTTCTCTTCTCCACCACTTTTCTCAGATCCCTTTCCTGTCTTGAAAAAGTTTATCACCATTTCCTATCACCTTTTTAAAAAAAGAAGTTTCATTTTTATTACTATATGTTTGTAGTACATAATGATTATGTTCATCATGAAAAGTGGGTACATTTACATAACACATGAAACAAAAACAAGATTTCATAAAATAATAAGAATAACAATAGTTAAATAATAAGAGAATAACAATAGTTAATGCACTCTGTATTGTTACCTTCACATAGTAATTCCTTTTATTTTTCTTCCCTTTCCCCCACCACCACCTCTGGTCCACTTCTTATTTGCAGAATGTCTATCTCTGGGTTTCCTTTCATTTTACCCTTTCATTTATTTATACACTGGGCTTCTCATTAAGACAAACCATGCAACATTGAAGCTTGTGTGTCTCACTGATTTTATTTAACACTGTGGTCTCAAGATGCATCCACTTTCCCACAAATAACTCAAATTTAACCTTCCTTGTAGCAACATAGTACTTCATTATATATAAATACATTTTCTTTATCTGCTCATCTGTTGATGGACACATAGCTGTTCCCAAGATTTAGCTATCATGAGCTGTACTACTATAAACTGAGAGAAGATGTCTTGTATTTTCTTCACTCTTCCAGGAAGGTAACCAGAAGGGCAATAGCTAGGTTGAAAGAAATTTCTAGTTTTAAGTTTTTGAGGACTCTCCATACTGATTTCCACAGTGGTTGTACTAGTTTACATGCCCATGAGAGACATAGAAGAGCTTGTCTTTCTGCCATATCTTCACCAGCACTTGCTATTATTTGATTTTTTAAATAATAGCCATTCTTTCTGGAATAAGGTGCAATCTCAGTGTTTGAATTTGTATTTCACTACTGACCAGAGATGTTGAACATTTTTTCATCTCTTTACTGGCCATTTGCACACTACTGAGAAATATTTCTGTTCTTTTCAGTGACCCTGGTTTTGACTGGATCTTTTATTTGGGAAAGTTGTGTTTTAGTTTTTTAATATTCTGAATATTAGTCCTATCTTCAGAGAACAGCTGGCATTTTTTTTCTCTATTCTGTAGGTTGACTCTTCACTCTGCTGGTTGAGACTTCTGCTGTGCAGAGACTTTTGATTTGATGTAATCCTATTGCTGGGGCTTGATGTTATTTCTTGTGCAGTGAAGGTTCTGTCCAGGAAGTCCTTGGCAATGCCTATGTCTTCGACCGCCACACCTAGTTTTATATTCCAATGAATTAAGAGTTTCTTTTTTAATATCAAGGTCTTTGATCCATTTTGATTTTAATTTTAATGCATAGTGAGAGATATGGGGCAATACATTTAAATTCAGTCAGGCATGTGCATAGCCAGTTTTCCCAGCACCAGTTGCTAAAGATGCTATCTTTCCTTTAGTGTATGTTGAGGTTCATTTTTCAAAACTAAATACCTAAGTGTGCTTGCTTGTTTTTGCATTGTCTGTTCTGTTCCACCAATGTACATGTCTGTTTTGGTGATAGTGCCACGCGGGGGCTCTTAGAAATCACTAAAGTTTGTAGTATAACCTGGAATCTGGATTTGGGACGCCCTTTGCTTTGCTGTTGTTGCCTGGTCTCTTCTTGTTGGTTCCGCATGAATTTTAGGACTGTTTGCTGGAGTTCTGTGAGAATGCTCTTGGTGTTTTGACTGGGGCTGCATTCAGTCTTATTCTCAGTGGGTAATGACTTCAGTCCTTCAGTGATGACTTGGATCCGAGTGACCCAGCAGGCAGCAGGTAGGCTGGGTGCTCAGGAGGCAGGGGAACTTTGCTGCTTCTCCAGGACCCCACACTCTTCATGACGATCCCCCAGCGGCACCTGTCAGGATGACTGAGGTGCTGCCCAAGGAGCCAATCCCCCAGACCAGCTGCCATACTGACCAGGACACCGAAAAAACAGGGAAACAGATTAGGTTACCAGATACTCTGGAGTAGTAGCCACAAATCAGAGGACCGTGCATAGCATATTCAGGTTGCCCAAGGCTAAGAGTCAGCTGGCAGAGGTCAGTGCATACGCAGTGGTGTGCAGGAAGCTGGAGGCCACAGATGTCTCCAGGATTTGACTTTCCCCCTTCCTGGGCGCTAGAAGTCAGCCCACTGGAGTGTGTTGCAGGCCGCAGTGTGGCTTCAGTCTAGGTTTGGGTCTATCTAGCCAACACTGGATGTGGCATTTGTCCCCAGTACTAGCCAATCAGTGTCATGGCATTTCAGCCCCCCAGCATTCTCTTCGCAGAGAATTAAGAAGGCCTCTTTTCCCAGTTATACAGTCCAGGCCTCACCCCAGATCCTGCTCACTTTGTGCTCAGCCAATTGTTCTTTCTTTCCTTTCAGTCTTTGGAGTATGTCTCAGTGATATGCAGTAAATGTGAGAGCTCAGCCTAGGCGGCACCAGCTGCAAAGGTCTGACCTGCCCCATCCTGCAAACAGGCAATTCTGCTGCTTTGGTCACCAGCAGAGATGAGAGAGCAGGATCCAGGCAGAGAGATCTGTAAGCACAAAGGAGTATCAGGGGCAGGGGGTGGGCAAAGAGCCCTCATTTGTTCTTATAAAGTCTTTTCCTGAAAGAGATGGAGCTGGGAAAGAGAATGTGGCAGCAAGTGTTCAAGCTCATTTTATATCTTCTCTACAGAGAGCCGCTTTCTTCATCTGTAGGACTGAGTTTTGGAGGTTGGACCCACCTTGTAGGGAACTGGGAAGGTGGAGGGTCATCACCAACAGCATCGTAGAAGCAATGCAGCCAAATTGGAATCCATTCTTCTTTATGGAAGTATATTATACTCTAGCAGATGTAAAAGGGAAAAGAATCCCTAGTGCTTTGTCCCCCTGAAAGCAGGGGAATTTGGGGACTAGAATCAGTTAGGAGACTCTGTATCACTTTGTTCTCATACTAATGTATAGAAGAATAGGATATACTGTGAAACCTCTTCCTTGAATTCAAACTTGCATCCTAGTAGACATGACTATGTTCTAACCTCAATTCTCAGTGAGCTTGAAATCAGTATCAGTTTGATGTATCTTATTACAGAGCAATAAAATCATTGGAACAAAAAAATATAAATCTCTATGACAGTTTTGGATTTATGGTCGTTTTGACAATATTGGTTCTTTTTATCCAGAAACAGGGGATATCTTTCAATTTTCTCATATCCTCTTCAATCTTCTTTTTCAGAGGACAGTACTGTAGTTTTCACTGTAGAGGTTTTCACCACCTTGGCTAGGTTAACTCCAAAGTATTTAATTCTTCCTGAGTGTTACTGTTTTCTAGTATATTGGTGTACAGGAATTCTATTGCTTTGTGTTGACTTTGTGTTCTACTACCTTGCCTGGTTTGTTTATTAGCTCTAGGAGTCATTTCATGGAAATCTGGGGTCTTCTATAAAGGGTTATGTCATCTGAGAAGGAGAATATTTTGAATTCTTCTTTTTTTCCAGTATATATCCATTTTACTTCTTTCTCTTGCCAAATTGTTTTGCCTAAAATTTTGGTTACTATGTTAAAGAAGGGTAGTGTTAGTGGACCTCCATGTCTTGTTCTTGATGTTAGAGGAAAGGCTTTTTCTCATTATATGATGCTGACAATAAGTTTGTCATAAACAACTTTTTATCAGATTGAGATAAGTTCCTTCTATATCTGTTTTATGCAGGGTTGCATCATGAATAAGAGGGGGATTTTGTCAAAGTCTGTTTCTTCATCAATTGATATGATCATATTATTTTTGTTATTGCTTCTGTGTTTGTGACACATTACATTTACTGTTTTGCTTAGATGGAGCCATCTCTACTTCCCTAGGTCATGGTATGTGATCTTTTTGATGACTTAATGAATTCTCTTTGCCAGTATCTTGTTGAGGATTTTTTGCATCTGTATTCATTAAAGAACTGGGCCTATAGTTTTCTTTTTTAAACTGGGTCCTTTTCTGGTTTTGGAATCAGAGTAATACTAGTTTCCAAGAGTGTCTTTAGAAGTTTGCCTCTCCTTTCAGTGTTACTAAGGAGTTTGAATTGGATTGTGTTAGATCTTCCAGGAAGTTCTTGTAGAATTCAGTCAGTAATCCACTGGCTTCTGAGCTTTTCTTGGTTGCTAATTTTGTTATTACTGCTGCAATTTCATTCCTTGTTTTTGGATTATTCAGGGTTTTTTTTTTATATCTTCTTTGTTCAGTTTCAGTAATCTGTATCTATTTAGTAAATTATCCATTTCTTCTATATTCTACAACCTTAGGTACTTGAAATAGTTACTAATCTTCTTCTGGATTTCAGCTATTTTCATTGTTCACCTTTTTCTTTTCTAAATGCATTGATTTGAGTGTTTCCTTTTGGGAAAGAGTTAAGGATTTGTTTATTTTGTTTACTCTTTCAAACAACATAGTTCATCAATTCTTTGTACATTTTTAGTGACAGCATCATTAATACTTGCTCTGATTCTGTGAGATTGTGAAATAGCACCCTTCGATTCCAGAGGCCCCTATATCTGCACTCCGCAGGCTCCAGCAACCATCCAAACTGAGGCCCATCCTTGATCACATTGGCAAATCAAGAAAACACATGGACCACTGACTTCTGTACGGGATATAGGCGAGCACATGCGTGTGTGTGTCTGCTGGAGTGAATGCCAGCCCTTTAAACCCAGCTCTTTCTCAAAGCCATGCATGACTGGCCTTCACAGAGAGCTGGAACCCTGTGACCTTTCTGGCCTGAGGTTAAACTTCTTGAAGGAGGGCGTATGTCCATCCAATACCTATCTCTCATGCCATCCATGATTATCTCTCATGGCTATTTCCCTCCCATTCCCAGTGGTAAGCTGACCCCAGAAACTTTGAAGCATACCTGCCCTGTAGCTCAATTTTAAACAATTAACTCTGTCCTAAATGGCTTGTGATGAATATTTTCAAATATGGCGGGCAGTATACAGGATTTCTCCAATTCCAGCTTGCCACGCGGGAGTTACTCTTAGATTTAAACCCCACACGGTTTCTGCAGATTACAACTAAGGGCTTTTCTTGAAGCTAGCATTGCCAGGCTGATTCAGTGTTCTTCCCTGGAGCTGCCAGGCCTCTCTGGAGTTACCCTGTGGTAGAGAACATAGGTACTTCTTCCAGGGAGCTGGGTTTCCCTTTTCAAACTGCATTATTCTTTGCTCTGCTATGTGCTCAGTTTCTCCAGCTTCTCTGCAATTTCTAGTTTCCTTGGTAGCTTCCTCCTGATTCTGGACAATCTATTTTTTTTTTTCTTTACCAAGTTGTTATTTTCCAAGCATCCTCACTGCAGGTCCTGGAGAGGCGATATTTTGCTGCCCACCTTTAGCATTTTTAATTTCCTCTTATCTGTCTCTTATTTTGCCCTTTATTTGTGTTTGGGGTTTATCATATAAGAGATATCTAGCCATCTGTGTCTAACTTATTTCACTTAAGATTGTGGTCTCGGGGAGCATTCATTTACCTACTAATGCCTCACATTTATTCTTTATGCGTAACTAGTACTTCATCATGTATGTACACCACTTTGTCTTTATTCATTTATCTGTGACAGGAATATAGGCTGCTTTCACAGTTTACCTATCACGAATTGTTCTGTAATAAACATAGTATCACTGCTACATGATGACTAACTTTTGGGAAGATACTCAGAATGGGAATGTAGGAGTCAAATGGAATTCTTACTTTTAGTTTTTTGAGAAATCTCCATCATTTCTGATTTCCATACTGGTTATAACAGTTTACATTCCCACCAACAATACAGAAGGGTTCCTGTTACAAAATAACCTTGCCAGCTTTTGTTGTTTTATGTGTCTTGGTTGAATCTTTTCTTACTGGAACATGGTGGAATCTTAGTGCTATTTTGTTATGCATTTTCAATATCCAAAGATACAGAACATTTTTTCATGTACTTATTGAACATCTGTCCTTTGAAAGCTGTCTATTCAATTCAATTGTCAATTTTGTTGTTGAGTCTTTTATTTGAAGGGTCTAATAGTTGGATTTTTTTTGTTGTTTTGTCTTACAAGTAGCTGGCAAAATATTTTCCCATTCTGTAGATCATCTTTTTTATTGCTTTGATTGTTTTCTTTTCTGTGCACAGGTTTTTAAATTTGATATAATCAATTTATGGATTCTTACTATTGTTTCTTGTGCAATGGAGTTCTATTCAGAAAGGTCTAGATTATATTTGTGTCTTCAAGGATTTTACCTATTTTATCTTCCAGAAGATTCAGTGTTTCTATGTCTATGTCTTTGATCCACTTTGATTTTATTTTCTTGTAGCATAGGAGATACAGGTCTAGATTAATTCTTCCACATGTGGACCTGCAGTTTTCCCAGTATCACTTGTCGATAGGCTATCTTTTCTCCAGTGTATATATTTTGGCTCCTTTTTCCAAAATCAGGTGGATGAAAGTACGTGGGGTTGTTTCTGCGACTGTGCCATTACTCATCTGTGCCATTACTCAACACATCTGTTTTGTGCAAGTGTCATGCTGTTCTTATTACTGTAGCTTTGTGGTGCAATTTGGAGTATGGAATTGTGGTTTCTTCTGGTTTACTTTTTTTGCTTAGGATTGCACTCATGATTCTGGATCTCTTCTCGCTTTATATACATTTTAGGATTTTTTTCTAGTTCTGTGATAATTGTATTGGTTTTTAATTGAGAATGCCTTACGTTTGTATATCCTTTTTGGTAATATGGTCATTTTAACACAATTGGTTCTGCCTGTTCAGGAATAGGGGATGCCTTTCCATTTTTTAATATCCTCTTACCATTTCTTTTTTTAGAGTATGATAGTTTGAATCATACAGTTCTTTCATTTCACCAGTTAGATTAATTCTAGGTATTTAATTTTTTAAAAGTTACCATAAATAGAATTGTTTTTCCTATTTCCAACACAGTGGGTTTGAGTAACTGTTGTATAGGAATGCTATTGATTTTTGTGTGTTGATTTTAATCTAAATTTAATTTTCCTATCTAGATTTACTTTTAGAAATGAAATGAATTTATTATGAAAACACATAGGCACATAAAATAAAGGACACAGGAAGTGAGAAAGGGGGATGATAATTAAATTACATCTAGCTCTGAGCTTCCAGATAGGCAACAAAAAGTAGAGAAATGATGCTCCAATAGCTTTTATTTTCTTATGAATTCTCATTATTTCATCAAGTTCTAGGAGCATCAAACCCTATAACTGAGACCGGGGTATTAGGAAAGAAGAAAACATCCTAGAAATGAATACTATGTACAGGGAACAGCAGAATGTGGTCCAGAGGAAGTTATTTGAGATGATGACTATGATATAGAAGTTGTTAGACACTTGATGGATCCATTCATATTCATGTACACAGCAGGCATATATTGAGTGCCTGCTATGTGCTAACAACTATTGTATATATTTAGAATTAATGAATTATGTGAATAAAGATTTGTCCACTCATTTCAGTAGAAGGGAAAACATTAGCAATCTGTGTAGTGAACAAGTATCTTCAGTATTATATTAGAGGTAACATATACTAAAAATGATCTAAAATGGAGTAAAGGAATCTTGCATGATACAGATATAGCTATAGGTTCTCTTCTTTTATCTTAACATGACTCTGAGAATCAGATGAGATCATGTAGGTTAAAGGGTTCGATAAACTGTAGTGTAGAAATAACTAGATACAACAACTGTTTTGAGGGTGGTATAAAGAAGCGTCCCACTAGCATACGGGTACATGCACATTAGCTTTTAGCTTTTCTACTATCCCCAAAGACTCATGTATCCTGCAATTTCCGTTTGTAAATAATCAGCTATTACTAGAGGAATGTCCTTGGTCTTTAGCCAGTAGCAATTAGAAGATGATGAAAAAATAAATGATTGAATGATAAATGATGAAAATTTTTGAAAAAATAAATAAGCACAGAAATATTCCTCCTGTCCCTTTGCTGGTACCTTCCTAGTTCCATTTGGAAATATCCCTGGGGACACAGTACATAATGAGTCAATCAGAGCCAGTAGCTGACTTCCTTGTCTTCCACTACATGCTGATGACTGAAGGCTAACAGGTAAATGTTTTCTTTCCTTATCAAAACAGCACCTGAGGTCAATGTCCCCAGTTTGAGTGTAGCTGTGGTTATAATGGAAACAACTGAGTAAAAGAAAAGCAAGTGTCTTCTCATCATAACCATCCAACTTTTGGAAGAAGTAGAAGGTGAGGGAAAAGAGATATGAGGACTTTCTTATTCATATTGTGTTTTCTTTCACAAATTGATTCAGTGTGGAAAAGTAAAATGAGCTCGCTGCTATATTGTGTTTGAATTATTGACAACCATTCTTATTCTAACCAGGAAAAAAATATGGTAGAAATAAAGTCTCAACTCTTATTCTGTCTTTCTATTATTAAAAAAGCCTTGCAATTCTGTGCCTATTATTTTACATTGTAAAGTGATGAAGAATTAGAAAATTGTTAGAGAGCAGGTGACAAATTGCAATCTGATTGGCCAACATGAAACTATAAAAATGTTATCAAGATGATATTAAACAGTCTATTCCTTATTTAGCATCCAGGCAGGAAATTGGAGCTATGCTTGCTGGGATATCTCATACTTTGATATTTTTCATTTAGATAATGCTATTTAAAATTTAACTGGATTACTGGTAATTTGTCTCTCAAAATGATATACCTGAGCACTTGGCTCAAAATATCCTTTATTCATTTTCCAGTGAAAGGATTTTAGAACTTTCTGGAATTTCTGTAACTTTTTTTGTTCTTATTTTATTGGCTGTGGAGACTTCTTTTAAAAAGAAAATTGTGATTTCAGATTTTGTTATGTGGCAACTGGATGTGAAGTACAACAGGACTGGGGATGATACTGTGGTGTGAAATGAGATCACTGCTATGTCACTGGTTCTTAGCACAGTGCTCATCATGGAGAAGAGTCAGTTCACGTATGTTAAGTGAATGTTTTATTCCTCTTACTACACCTGTACTTGGAATGGTATCTAGTACATAATAGATGCTGAACTACTGTCTCTTGCATTGATCTACCCAAGATGTAGATGATATTTCTTATAATTACTTCAATTAATTTTACTTCATGAAAGCTGGCTTTTTTCTCCTTTTTATGGAGGAATTATGGTATCTGAGACTAGGTGTATTTTCCCGCGTAAAAGAGAACATGTATTCTCGCCTAGCTGTAGAATTAAAGGTAGTGAAATTTAGGGTGGCCATCATGTGCCAACTATAATCTTGGAATTAAAAGCTATATCTTATCAATATAACAATAGAGAAGCCATTTGGCATTGATAAGTTGGTCACATTTACAAAGCCTAAGGGGGGGGAAGAAACAATAAAGTAATAATTTCCTTTAATCAGAAAGGTTCCTGAGTATGTGTTGGGCACAATGTTTCTTGCTTTTTACTGGGTGAGGAAAAGCACCTGACCATCATGGGCCATGTGCAAAAGTTCCCTGTCGGGCAAGTCATAATGCAAAAGTCACATGTGATAAGGCAGACTATTAAGAAGTTAAAAATAGTTAAACTGTCTTTATTTGCTGATGATATGATTCTCTATATAGAGGATCCTAAAAACTCAACCAAAAGACTGCTAGAATTAAGTACCAAATTTAGTAGTGTTGCTGGATACAAAGTCAATGCTCAAAAAGCAACAGCCTTTATCTATACAAACAATAGACTCACTGAAAGAGAAATTGGGGAGTCAATCCCTGTCACAATAGCACCCAGAAAAATGAAATACCTAGGAATCAATCTAACAAAGGAGGTGAAAGACCTGTACTTTGAAAGCTGTAGGACTCTGAAAAATGAGATAGAAAAGGATATCAGAAAGTGGAAAGACATCCCTTGTTCCTGGGTAGGGAGAACCAACATCGTCAAAATGGCTATACTTCCACAACTACTATACAGATTCAATGCAATTCCAATTGAAATTCTAACACTATACTTCACAGAGTTAGAGAAGATAGTACAAAAATTCATCTGGAACCACAAGATACCTAGAATAGCAAAAGCAATTCTAAGCAACAATGACATGGCAGGGGGTATTACAATCCCCAACTTAAAATTGTACTATAAAGCCACTGTGATAAAAACTGTATGGAACTGGCAAAGTAACAGACCCAAGGACTAGTGGAATAGATTAGAAGATCCAGAAACAACTCCAGATACACTAAGCCACCTTATCTTTGACAAAGGAGCCAAACATCCTCAATGGAAGAAAGACAGCCTCTTTTAACAAATAGTGCTGGAAAAATTAGGCTTTAACCTGCCAGAAACTAAAGCCAAACCTAACTCTTTCACCAAGTACAAAACTAAAATCACAATGGATTCACGACTTAAACATTAAAGCAGAAGCAATAAACCTGCTGGAAAACAGATGAGGTAAAACTCTTGGAGACACTGTCTTAGGCAGAGACTTTACGAATAAAACCTTTATAGCATGAGAACTAGCAGAAAGAGTCAACAAATGGGATCTCATTCTACTAAAAAGCTTCTGCACAGCAAAAGAAACCACTGGCACCACTAAAAGACAACCAACAACATGGGAAAAAATCTTTACTAGCTGTTTGTCAAAGGGCTACTATCTATAATATATAAAGAACTTAAACAAATCAGTCCCACCAAGTTTAAAGACCCAATTCAAAAATGGGCATCTGAAATGAACAGACACTTCTCAGAGGCAGAAGTCAAAGCAGCCAAGAAGCATATGAAGAAATGTTCAACATCACTGGTCATTTGAGAGATGTAGATGAAAAGAACACTGAGATTTCATCTCACTCCACAAAGAATGGCTGCTATTGCAAAATCAACCAACAAAAAATGCTGGCAAGGCTGTGGGGAGAAAGGAACCCTTCTCCACTGTTGGTGGGATTGCAGACTTGGGCAACCATTGTGGAGGTCAGTGTGGAGATTCCTCAGAAAACTAGGACTAGAGGTCCCATTTGACCCTGTTATTCCCCTGCTAGGAATACACTCAAAGGAATTTTAAAAATTACATTGGAAAGACATACGCACACCCTTATTCATAGCAGCTTAGTTCGTGATAGCTCAGTCTTGGAAATAACCCAAATGCCCATCAACTGGAGACTAGATAAAGAAGATGTGTTTGTTAAAAAAATATATAAAATGGAGTATTACTCTGGAATAAAGAACAGCAAGTTTCATTCATTTATGTGCAAATAGATACACCTCGAGGACACACTAATAAGTGAAATAAATACATCACACATAGGCAAATACCAGATCCTTCCTTTGATATGAGCACCTGTAGATGGAAATGAGGTCTAGAAAGTATGACAGTTTTTGTAGAATGGTAAGTTTCCAAAGGAAATTTGGTGTGGTAATGTAATGAGGGGAAGGAATAAATATGATTCTGAAAGAAAATAAAAAAGCATGTATATAGGGGGTGGGGAGGGGTGAGTGGGGATATGGGTAAAAATGAGAATTAACTTGTGTTGTATATTGGTACAAATTCCCCAATGTTATGTGTGATTGTGAGATGCATATAAATTGTACCAATAAAGAATTAAAAAACTATATAGAGCACTATAGAGATGAGCCACACATAGCGTATACAAATGATGTTTTTAAAAAATTAGTATTAGCCACAGTAACTATAAGGTGCATATGTTTCACATTATTAGAAAGGCACATAATAACCAAGCATGATTTTTATGGGAAGATCAGGAAAGTAAAAAGAATTTCAAGGAAGCTATAAGAAGACCAAGTACATTAAAAATATAAGATAAAATGGGTAAATGTGTTATTTAAGATAAATATTCTCAGTTTGAACTTCCTTATTTTTAAACACAGGCAAGTTAAAAGGAGATAAGTTTAAAAAAATCAAATCACAAATTCAACTGCAAAGCAAAATGACATAAAAAGTTAAAATCAATAAGATAAGTCAAGTTTTATCTGAGGAAAACAAACAAAAAGGAGTTGAAAATTGGGCTATTTTTAGATAAGGTAACATACAAAACAAAATCCATAAAATGCAGCAAGTATCACTTTCTACTGATAAACCACACAATCAGAAATAAAGATAAAAAGGCTGTGATTATTTATGTACCAAATAACATAGTTTCAATATATAAATGAATCAAGAGATTTTTTAAAATTTGCTTTCTTTATGTTTTGTCCATTTAGTTTTGTTCTTAGCAGCTAGAATGAAGACATTTCTATCCCTTGAGATGGAGGATATTAAAGGAAGAAAGAATTTTGAAGAGGGAATGGGAGTTCATTTTGGTTCGGCTTACATTTGAGATATCTTAAAATTCCAAAAATATGTTCAATGCACTTATATCACATGAAAGATAAAGTCTAAGGCAGCATTATTATGTAAAAATGAAAGGCTACAGAGGGGAGGCTAGGATATAGCCATTTATTAGGCTCCTAGTATGTACCAGGGATTCACCTAAGCTCTTTATAAAATATGATATTTTATAAAATGCACACAACAACTTTTATTGTTTACCATTCATTAAATGAACATATACTGTGTCTGCTTGCTGGATATAGTGTTGCAAAAGAAACTCAGGTAAAGGAAATAATTTGTAGGATCTATTCCCGCCATTCGACAGAAGGTAAGTAAAAGCATGTGTTTAATGCCACACAACTTGTAAGTTGGGGTTGGATATTAAAATCATACGCACACAACATGAAAGCAGCTGGAGTGTTCACTCTCTTACTTATTTCTATCATCCTTTCTCCCTGAAGGCAGCCAGGGGAAGTGCTACTCATGTTAGAGGAAAACACCAAGGACAAGTAACTCGTCTACTTCTGAGCATGCTGGCAACTCTCAATAGCCATGAGTCAACACTGATCATTTTGATCGCAGATCAAATCAGGTGATTTACTTTAAAAAGTGGCACTTCTATGGAATTTACTTATCTGTACGTTATACAATGCTATGATAAAGCTCTGTTTCAACTAAAGATTTGGAATTCCAAGTCTTCTTCTTTTCCAATATCCATCATCACTTGTGGGCAGTGAGCTAAGCAGAGCAGAAGGCTGGAATGGGCACATATCCCAGGCCTGACTCAAAGAGCCTGGTGTCCTCAAGCAGGTGATGAACACGAGGAAGTAATTTTCTTTTGTCTCCCTGCTCCTCAGATGGCAGCCAGAAGTCCTGAGGTCTGGACAAAGCGAGTACCAGTTGCCTAATTTCCTCATGGAAAAGGTTATAGTACTTCGGTGAATGAAGACCAGAAAGGCTGGCCTTTAGAAACGAGGCTTCTGGGTCATTTAATCTCTTAAAGTGAATGTTAATATTTACATTATCTTGTTAACATCTTTGTGCTTTTCTCTTTTTCTGAGAAATGAGCCCAAAGGTGCAAATATTTTAAATGGATGTTCTTTTGAGAGAAGCTAGTCTCTCATGCCATTCTACAGAGGAAAGAGCACAGTGCCTGTAATCTGTCCACCTGGAATTTAAGTCTGATCAGAGCCATTTTTTTCTATGGGATAATCTTGGGACT
>PVIC010000184.1:0-41402 GCA_004025085.1 Thryonomys swinderianus
AGTGCTGGGATTACAGGTATGAGCCACCATGCACTGTGGTATGTGGTATTGATTGCTGGTGGGTATGAGTCACCACGCCCAACATTGTATGTGGTTACTGGTATAGAACTCAGGGCCTTGCACTTGTGAGGCAGGCGCTAGAACCACTGAGCTAAATCTCCAGCCCCAGAACCCATCTTTTTAAGAAACAGTTTCACTATGTTACCTAGGCTGGCTCTGAATGCCTGGGCTCAAGAGATCCTATGGCCTTAGCCCACCAAGTAGCTGGTTCTACAGGTGCCTGCCACTGCACCTGACTGATTTTTATAATGACTGATTTTTATAATAATACTAAGTAAGGTGTTATTTTCTCTCTTCATTCCTCTGTGGACTTTCTCTGTGGAATCCCTGACACGAGACAATGTAATTGCCCGGATTTAATACATAATGGATGTACACTCAATACTTTTTTTTTTGAGACAGGGTCTCGCTTTGTAATTCAGGCTGGCCCTGAGCTCACTATGTAGCCCAGACAAGCCTCGAACTCAGCAATCCTCCTGCCTCTGCCTCCCAATGCTGGGATTACAGGCGTGAGCCACCATGCCCGGCTACACTCAATACTTTTACATGAGCTTAAAAAGTTTATTGGAGTTGTAATTTCCTAAAAATTAACACTTCTAACTTAATAGATTTCAACAGGTCTAATTTACACAAAGGTCTTTGGGGTTTTCAGTAATTTCAATGACTGTAATCAGTATCCCTAGACAAAAAGGATGAGAATTCTTGGGTTCAGATAGTTCCAGGCAATGCATCTTTTGTGAGTTTAGCCCGTGCCATATAATAAATAAGATCTCAGTTAAAAATCTTTTGAGGTGTCTGTGTCTCAAAGTATTATTTTAAAAATGAGATTACAGGGCTGGAGATTTAGCTCAGTGGTTCTGGCGCCTGCCTCGCAAGTGCAAGGTCCTGCTTTCAATCCCCGGTAATCACATACAATGCTGGGCTTGGTGACTCACGCCCACCAGCAACCAATACCATATACCACAGTGCCGGGTGTGGTGGCTCAGGCCTGTAGTCCCAGCACTCAGGAGGCAGAGGCAGGAGGATTGCTGAGTTTGAGGTTTGCCTGGGCTACATAGTGAGCTGAGGGCCAGCCTGAACTACAAAGCAAGACCCTGTCTCAAAAAAAAAAAAAGAAAAGAAAAAAAAAAGATGAGATTACAGCACATTACAGCAATAACCTGTTGGTTCACAAACACTTCTATCTGCCAGCAATTTGGCTCACAAACAAAAGCATTCTGCAAAATATTGCTTCTGTTCACAAAGTTGCATTGGGTGACAAACACAAACACAGCCATCTTCCCCACACAAAAACAAACATAGCATCTTACCCAAAATTTAAAAAATTAAGTTCATAAGCTGAAGTATCACTATAACATTAAACAAAAGACTCTAAAAAACTAAGACAGGAACAGTAACAATAAAATCAAAGAGATTTCCTCAATTTTCTGTTCTTTTCCCTTCCAACTCTTTTTTCACAAGAATCATGAATGCTGTGTTCTATGACCACAATGTTCAATCAGTGAAATACTCTGTTTATTGGAGATTAATCATCCAGTCAATTTACTTTGGTGACTTTGCTTAATGAAAATTCACTTTGGGGCTGGGGATTTAGCTCAGTGGTTCTGGCATCTGCCTGGTAAGCACAAGGTCCTGAGTTCAATCTCCAGTAACCACAAACCACAGTGCCAGGCATGGTGGCTCACGCCTGTAATCCCAGCACTCAGGAAGAAGAGGCAGGAGGATTGCTGAGTTTGAGGTTTGCCTGGGCTACTTAGTGAGTTCAGGGCCAGTATGAACTACAGAGACCCTGTCTCAGGGAAAAAAAAAAAAAAAGAAAATTCACTGTGGGTGAAACTACTAACAAGCTCATTTAACCTCAGGCAGTGCATATAAACAGCACCGTTTCTGCTGCATGAACTGCCGTTGTACCATCATAAAGTTGAAAACTTGTGACTTCGCCTCGTGGATCATTGTTACATATTTGTAGACATAATTAAGGAAAGATGAAGCGCTGCTCGTTTAGGGTGGGTCCTCAAGCTAGAGACAGAAACACTGGGGAGAAGACTGCTGTGATGACTGTAGAGGCTGGGCCTACACTGCATGCCAGGGAACACCCAGGGCTACCAAAGGCTGCAAAAGGCAAGGAAGGATTCTGTCTAGATAGAACCATTGGAGCCGGTGTGGCCTGCTGATCCCTTGATTTTGGACTCCTGGAACTTGGCAAGATTTCATTAAGCCACCCAGTTTGTGGACCTGGGTACGGCAGTCTGGAATTAATACCAAGAGTTCCCGGGCTAGAACTCCAGTTGAACTAGACTCAGGGAGATTCTTTAATACTGTTGCACTGCTGTGGCAGGCAAGAGTAGGTACTCTGTGAGAGCTCACACCAAATGACTGAATGACCCAAACAAAATGAACCCCAAATTTGGTCTGGGTTCTGAGCTTATCGGACTAATTTCAGAGTAAGAGTACCGAGAATCTCAGAAACACACTGATGACACTTTGTCTTTAACCACTTTCTGGAACATGGTATGACATTCAGGAAGACTGACAGGTCATGGAGATTGGTGCAATAAACTTGTAAGCAATGCCCACCCAAAGGCACAGCTGTGAGGTCAGCACCGCGTCCAGGCGAGGAAGGGGATTTGTAGGAGGGCGGCAGAGTCACCCGCAGAGGACCGCGCTCACTGACCAGTGCCGGCAGTGGGAGCCCAGAAGCCCGCACAGCTGCCTAGAGCGGAGTCAGAGAGCCAAGCTCTGGGACGGCGGCCCCGTGTGCTGCTGCTGCTGCACAGACAGGACCAAGGTGGCCAGGCCAGAAACACCGGGCCCGGCCTCGGAGGAGAAAGGGAGACTTCAGGGAGGAAAAAGAGCCTGAAGCATATTAACTGTTCAGACAAATAGGCCAAAGGCAAATACTCTAAGCCCTTCGCAGTCTGAGCCCCACTCCACCGTCCCTGGACTGGCCAGCGTGTCACTGTGAAGGTGGAAAAGAGGGCCAGCCGAGGTTTCTCCCTGGGAGCGCCTCCTGTCCTTTCAGGGCCACAGTGACGGCAGAGGCACTTTGGCCCCCAGAGCCCTGCGATCACCGGACGGTAACCAAACAGATGAGAGCATGGCAGGGAGGAGGAGGGAGGGGTCGGGGGTGAGAGCTGGTGCGGGGACAGAGGGAGGAACAGCCAACGGCTCTGTTTAGTAAATGCTTATGGTCTGCTATTCACTGCTTGAATTCGGAGTGGGCGCCCACTGCCTTCCTTCACACAAGGCAGTGGGTTCTGCTAAAATCCCCATTTGACTGGTGGGGACATTAAGGCGCAGAAATGCTAATTCAGTGGTCAAAGTAACACAACAGGAAAAGGAAAAGGGCCAGGGACATAACTCAGTGGTGCTGCGCCTGCCTGGCAAGCACGAGGTCCTGAGACTGATCCCTGGTGCTGGGAAAAAAGAAAGAAAGAAAGAAAGAAAGAAAAGAAAGAAAAGAAAGAAAGAAAGAAAGAAAGAAAGAAAGAAAGAAAGAAAGAAAGAAAGAAAGAAAGAAAGAAAGAAAGAAAGAAAGAAAGAAAGAAAGAAAGAAAGAAGGAAGGAAAACATATACAACCAGGAAAAGAAAGACAGGAGTTAAATCTAGATTTTTTTTTTTTTTTAAATTCCAAGCTTGTTAACTTGTTTGTTGGACTGTTAGCATCAACTTCACTTTCCACAGGAGGAAACCAAAGCTCAGGGAGCTTCAGTGACTCGCCCGAGGTCAGAGGCAAGCAGGAGTTGGGCTGGAGTTCAGGTTCTGCAATCCCGGATTCCCTCCTTTCCGCTGCTCCGCTGTGACTGCTGCTGCTCTACGTGGCACATGTGAACAAGTCACATCTGAAACCACAGGAAAATGCCCAAGCACGGAAGAGTACTGCATGGGAAGGGAAGAAAAGCAAGCTTCTATCAAGGAGCAACACCCCACGGGAGCCTAGAGACTGGAAGGAGGAGGTGGGAGGATGGAACCAGAGACCAGTGTGTCCTCCACGACAAGGGCAGAAAGCCCAGCAGCCGGAGAGGTGACTGTTGATCCAGGGCTGGACCCGAGTCTGGGTATCCGACACAGGAGCCAGCCCTGGTGTCCACAGGCAGAGTGCGGACAGTGATCTGTGCGGGGCACAGAGAGCACGAGGCAGAGTGAAGGCAGGGCACCGAGCGGGGCCGGCTGGGCCAGTCGCTCCCAAGTCCTCATGGTGCTGGAAAGGCGAGAACGCTGTTAAATGGCTCAAGCGTCCTGGGTATCAGCAACCAAGTCTGAGAATGAGCCTCCGCGGCAGGGAGGGCATCGAACATGTTGTCTGTCCTAGAGGCGGGGGGTGGGAGGAGGGTCTATTCGTCCATCCCAGAATGGACAAGAGGAGGAGCCACGGATCGTGCTTCTGTTTCATTTGTGGAGGGCTGCGCAAACTTCGGTCATCTGCTGACAAGGAGTGTGTCTTCCCAACATCCATCCATCAGACTGGTTTGGGTGCAGATATGATTGCCAGTGATCCATCCCCAGCATGTGCCAGGAGCTCACAGAATGTTTATATTCTATCTGCATTACTTCCTAAAAATGAACAAACAACGTACTGCTCATTAGGCCTCTAGTGGCATGTGATAGGCACAGATGCCAGCTGAAGCAAGAGAGGGAAATTTATCAGGGTGGCCTGGTGTCCGGGGGGACCAAGAGTCCGGGTGAGACTGGGAAAGGTGCAGGACATGATCGCCAGGAAACCTGGCAGCTCCGCCCCGAGCTAGGGTCGGCTTCTGTAGCCTGGCTTCTCTGCTTTCGGTGAGCAGATCCGAGGACAGCCCTGCACGGATGGGACTTTCTGTGTCTGGGGACCAGGCTAGCCTGAACATATGTGGGCTGTTCTTCTTCAGGGAAGAAACGACAGTGGCAAAAAGCAGTGCGAAGAGCTTAAGATAATTAGGCAACTTAACAAACAGCTCACACAGTGAAAAATTCTCAGCCAGCCAGGTCTAGAAGGTCAAAGGACATCATCAGAGGCCGCTACTCCCAATGCCAGTGCCCTGCTGGGTGTACTCTGCTGAGTCTGTCCTCTTGGGACCAGAGGATGACAGGATCTCCACTTTGTCTCCCTCATCCACAGGCTCACTGGGCAGGAATCCAACAAGTCCCAGGACAGGTTCCAGTAAAGTCTAGCTTTGGCCAAACATCCACCTTTTATTTTGTTGTGTGGGTTTTTGTGACAGGGTCTCACTTTGTAGTCCAGGCTGGCCTTGAATTCACCATGTGTCCTGAGCTGGTCTCGCACTTGCAGTGATCTTCCTGACTCAGGCTCCTAAAGTGCAGGGATTCCAGGTATGCGCCACCATGCCTGGTGTACTCCTAAACCACCTATTGGTCAGAATGTGCTTTTGGTCAGCCCTGGACCCGGTCACGGAGCTGGGGCTGAGTTTAGACAACCCAAAATACACAGTAATAGCAAGTGTTATATCAAGTTTACTGTTTGTTGGTTCTACATAAACCACTCATTTTAACTTCAGGTTATAATGTTATTGATTTAACTATCTATTATTTTGTAGCTGGGGAAGGTGAGGCACAAACCCTTACAGCTAGTACAGTCTCCAATGATATGCATCTAGTAGAAATGGTGCTGCGAATCTTGCATTTGGATTCTCTCTCTAGCTAGGGATATGTGTGGTAGGATCCTCCCCTGACCTGCTGGGCAGGGCAGTGACCACACTTCGGTCAGGCCTGTGTCTCAGGGCAACAATGGATACCACTGTGTGCAGTGCTAAGCAGTGCTGTTCATTAGGTCAAGTGTATCTCACGTGTTTTCGACTTCAGAGAGATGGATTTAGTGAGATATAAACATTTTTTTTTTTTTTTTGAGACAGGGTCTTGCTTTTTGTAGTTCGGGCTGGCTCTGAGCTCACTATGTAGCCCAGGCAAGCCTCGAACTCAGCAATTCTCCTGTCTCTGCCTCCCGAGTGCTGGGATTACAGGTGTGAGCCACCATGCCCGGCAAGATATAAACATTTTGTAAGCTGAGAAGGATTTGTAAAGTATAGTCCTGGGAATTGACCCAGAGTTTGGGCCCCAGAAGGATAAACTTGAGGCATTCATAGGTCAGTAGATACAACTGGAGAACATAACATTAAGTGAAATAAGTTAGACACATATGCTTAAATATTGGAAGGAGAAAGAAAAGGAGCAAGGGAAGATGGGGATGGAGAGAGAGGGAAAGAGAGAAAGAGAAAGAGAGAGAGAGAGATAGTATATGCAGGCACAAGCTGGAGAAATGGGCCCAGTCCACCCTTCTCCAAGGAAAAAGCCCAATTTTACAAATTGTTGTATATGCTTAAACTGCACTTTGGAATTGCCCACAGATCATGCAAAGAGTAAGTCTACCTTTTGCATCTCCCCAGCAAGACAATCAGCAGAAGTACTGTCTCCGTTCTCAGAATGACAGTTTGAGTTTCCAGTGATTTTTTTTTATTGAATTCTTTATTGGTACTTTTGTTTTGTTTTGTTTTGTTTTGCTTTTGAGACAGGGTCTTGCTTTGTAGTTCAGGCTAACCCTGAGCTCACTATGGTGCCCAGGCAAGAACTCAGCAATCCTCCTGTCCCTGCCTCCTGAGTGCTGGGATTACAGGCGTGAGCCACCATGTCCGGCATTGTGGTATGTGGTGTTGATTGTTGGTGGGCGTGTCTCCACGCCCAGCATTATATGTGGTTACTGGGGATCGAACTCAGGACCTTGCGCTTGTGAGGCAGGCGCCGGAACCACTGAGCCAACCCTCCAGTCCTATTGGTACATTTTTATATACACTTCACAATCACACTCAACATTGGGAAACTTGTACCAGTATACGACACGAGTTAATTCTTATTTTTACCCATATGCCTCCCTACCCACTCTACAACTTCCCCGTGCCCATATACATATGCTTTCTTTTTTTCTTTTTCTTTTTTTTTTTTTTTTGAGACAGGGTCTCGCTTTGTAGTTCAGGCTAGCCCTGAGCTCACTATGTAGCCCAGGCAAACCTCGAACTCAGCAATTCTCCTGTCTCTGTCTCCCAAGTGCTGGGATTACAGGCTTGAGCCACCACACCCAGTATTGTGGTATGTGGTATTGATTGCTGGTGGGCGTGAGTCACCATGCCCAGTATTGCTGTATGTGGTTACCAGGATCGAACTCAAAACCTTGCGCTTGCGAGGCAGGCAGCAGAAACACTGAGCTAAATCCCTGGCCCTTTCTTTTTCTTTTTAAATCATATTTATTCTTTCCCCTCATTACTTTCCTCTACCACTTTCGCTTTAAATATTTTCTATTTCTCTAAGAGTGTCTAGTGATTTTTTTGTGGATGCTGACACTGGGAACCCAAGTGAGGACAGATGTAGGAAGCTGGAATAAACTAGGGACAGCTCCAAACAGCCAAGTACCTACTTTTCTGAGTGGCAAAATGTCGAGAGCCACTCTACACAATGTTTTGGGGAAAAATATCATTTCACAGTTAAATTGTGGTTAGGGCTGTGGTTTGAGCCTAGCATCCTTAGCGCGCAAGCCAGCTACAGCATGCGGAAACACACTGGAAACATACCTCATGTGCCTCGGGCCACAGCTGAGGCTTCCCTGGTCCTGTGACGCTGTGATGCTCCAGGCCAAGATGCATCCGCTGAAGACATTCCTTGAGAACCAAGTAAAGATAAAAACGGAAAAAGGTTTCACCTGGGGGAAGGACAAATTCCTTATCTGCCTGCTAGGCTGTTCCCCCTACTGCTGTAAGAATGCTTTGCCCAACTCACTGTCCTCATCTACATAAGATCACATCAACCTAGGGCCCTCACCAACACAGGATCACTGCTCTCTGAGGTACTCTGGTCCCCCTAGTTACTACGTGCACCCAGAGGTGGCCAGCTTGGCGCATCTTTTCTTTGCCCACTCTGGCGCTGACCTCCCAGCCCCCACGTACTTCGAAAGTGTGTCTTTTTCTTTCTTTAGCCCTTGCTGCACCTCCCTTGGCAGACTGGAGGACTGACTGGCCTCTGGTAGCTAAATATCCTAAAACATTCTACTTCACTTTTGAAATCTCATGGTTTAGTCCCACTTGTGGTCCGTCAGTTTCTAACGCTATAAAATGCCCAAATCTTGGAGGTTACAACCAAGGGTTCTTTCTTGCTTATGTTTCATATAGTAGTTTTACTCAGGCTGTTGCTCAGAGGTGGCAAATGTCATTTCGGCTGCGTTCTGACAGCCCAGGCACACAACCAAGGTTCATCTCAACAGGTGTTGACACCCTCCTTTCCAGAAGGGCCACCTAGCCGGGCATGGTGGCTCACGCCTGTAATCCCAGAACTGTGAGTTTAAGGGCAGCCTAGGGTACATAGTGAGCTCAGGGCCAGTCTGAACTATAAAGTGAAATCTTGGCTCAAAAAAAAAAAAAAAAAAAAAGATCGAGGACCACTTGAGATGGGTACACAGACGACTATTTTAAGTAATATATAATCTACCACATCTTCAGTTTCTTCAGTGATTAAAATTTTATTTTCCCATATTCTTAGGGGTGGGGTACTCACTACTATTTTGGTTTCTTTTCTTTTTTGTTTTTGAGTCAGGGTCTCGCTTTGTACGTTCAGGCTGGCCCTGAGCTCACTATGGAGCCCAGGCAAACCTTGAACTCAGCAGTCCTCCTGCCTCTGCCTCTGCCTCCCAAATGCTGGGATGACAGGCGTGAGCCACCACGCCTGGCACTGTGGTATGTGGCATTGATTGCTGGTGGGCGTGAGTCTCCACGGCCAGCATTGTATGTGGTTACCAGGATCGAACTCAGGATCTTGCACTTGCGAGGCAGGCACCGGAACCACTGAGCTAACCCTCCGGCCCCTGGTTTATTTTCTTTACAACAGTTCCTCAAAGAGAAGGCAAAGGGAAGAAAGATTAATTTTTAAAATTAATACGTACTAAGTATACACTTAAGGCAACAGTACATTGCAACAGACACTGCTTGTACTGATCACAACACGGTAATGAAAACTTCCCTCTCCTGTGTATGAAAGGTAGATTTTAGAAAGGATAAGAAAAGGCAAGTTGACAGGCTGGAGCAGCACAGCACTACAGGAGTGAAACAAGGCACGAAGAGAAAAGGGAGAGAAGATCAAAACAGAAAAACAAGGAAGAGACCACCCCGCTTCCGCGGGAGGCGAGAGGTCTAAAGAGGCCGGGCGTGCCCCCTGCCGGCCGGAACTGCGAAGACCAGGCCCTTGGCTGCGACTGACGCGGTGGCGGGTCCGGCTCAGCAAGCGGTGGACGTGCAAAGGGAAATCTCCTGGAGCGGGAGGGGGCGGCCCCGCCAGGAGGGGCTCGAGGGCTCCGGAGGCTCCGGGGTCGGTTCTAGCCGACCCTCCCCGCCGCCTGGCCACCGGGCGGGCCTTGGGGTCGCTTGTTCCGGGCCAACCTCCTCTTTCACCTTTAAAACTAAAAAACAAACAAGACCCAACAGACCGAACGCAAAACGCACGAGCTGCAGGAGCCGCAGCACCGGCGCAGCCCCGCCCGGGAAGGCGGCCCGGAGACCGGAAGCGCGCCGCGGCGTCCCGCTCCGCCCCGGGCCGGTCCCGCCAGCCTCTCGCCTGGAGTCGGCGCGCCGACCCGAGCCGTGAGTACCCGCGGGGCGGTGCCGCGCGCCCCCTCGGCGCTCCGGAAAGGCCCCGCGTAACACCCGGCCACGCACTCCCGCCCTCGCCTTGCTGCCGGAGCTCGGTCCCGGGGGGAAAGGCGCACCTGCCGGCGCTGGGTGGGGGGGGGCATGGGGCGCGGGGCGCGGGACGCGTGCGGGGCCGGGGAACCTCGCAGAGCGCACCCGAGTCCAGTCGGCCCATGGCCGCGCCTGCTCGTCAGCTGCGGTACGACATCCAGGGCGAACCGTCCGCGCCCGTCCGACTGCGGGCTCGCTTCCTTGTTGTCCCCGCGGAGCGTGGCGCGCCGGCCCGGCTGCCGCGGCTCCGCGTGAGGGCGCTGGGCGCACGGGCCTCGCGCGGTCCCGCAGCTCCGAGTCCGCGCACCGCGCGTGCACTGCGGGGGTTGGAAGGGGCGGGGTGGTTTGGCCGGTGACACCCGTTGGCTCGGTTAAACGGGAGTCTTGCTGGAGGCATTCGGTTTCTCTCAACCTGTTTCTTTTCTTCTTTTGAATTTACGGAACAATCTTAATCGTTGGGAGATACCGAAGCGATAACACACTTTCTGGCCAGGGTGTCTCCCCGGGATACCCCTGCAGGATCGGTCCCGGCGGAGGGCCGGGCTCAGCGGAATGGCCCTCGTGCCCTATGAAGAGGCTGCTGGAGTCGGGCTTCAGAAATTCCACAAGCCCTTTGCCACCTTCTCCTTTGCAAACCACACCATCCGGATCCGGCAGGACTGGCGCCAACTGGGAGTCGCAGCGGTTGTTTGGGATGCGGTAAGGAAGCCCCTCAGGCCTTCTGAAAATGACCAGGCTTAAATATAATGAACATTGGCTTGTATTGTTTAAAAAACTGATTTGTTGAAATGTAATTCAAATACCATGCAGTTCATCTGTTTAAAAAGCACAGTCTGGGATTTGAAAAAAGTGTTTTCAGAGTAATGTGACCATCACCACCTCAGTTTAAAAAATTTTTCATCACCCCTACGCCCCTTCCCCTTCCCAGGCACCCCTTTTTTTTCCCTTACATAGGTTGCATTTGAAGGGTGAGATGCTGAAAGTTGAAACTGAGTGACTGTCAGTAATTATCCAGTGGGTAATAGAAGACTGGAAGGAAAGCAGGCAGGAGCCCTGACCAGCTGGGGACTCATCAAGTTAGGCTTTTGACAATAGGGGACCAAGAATAGGTAGGTAACATGCCAGAAATAAGCATCATGTTTTTGTTAGTTTTCCATTGTAGCAGAAGGGTTGCAAAATTAAATTGCTTTTCTACCTCTTCTGGAGCCCTACCGCCTGTCTGAGGATGGTGACTTTTGTCCTCAGCCCCTGGTACCACATTTAGGGTTCTGGGAGAGGAGGGTGCAGTTCATGTTAAATAAATGATTGGTGTAAATACAGTTTTATGGTCTTAACATTGTAGGAGGGATGTCAGAAAACATTTAGGAATGAAAGTACTAATATATTCTGTCTTTTCTTTTGTTGGTGTTGTTTTTTTGAGACAGAGTCTCACTATGTACTTTTAGGCTGGCCTTGCACTCAGTGTGATCCTCCTGCCTCAGCCTCCCAACTGCTGGGATTATGGGCATGTGCCATCATGCTTGACCTGCAGTACTAATATGTTGAACCTAGTAATACTGATTCTAGAAATCAGCCCACAGTAATTACATGGGAACTGTTCACAAAAGTAATAAAAATAAAAATACATAATAACAAGGAATGGGATGCTTTCTAAGTGCTCACCAAGTAGAGGAACTACATATTAGAGTGTGAAAAAGAGCATAAGAGATGCGGTCAACATAACTCCTGTTACAACACCACAGGCAAATGTTAACTCGCACCTCACGTTTGGGGCAAGCTCACGCTCTGATGGTCCTGACACAGGCGAGGGCCGTGGGGCTTTGCCAGTCAGTGGGGCCTTCTGGGCCTTACCCTGCTGTTCCCTCCAGGGGCAGTTGTGGCCTTGATCAGAACTTTGTTTAGGAACTGGATATTTCCTTTAACACAATCACAGGGGCTGTTCACTTTAGTTCTTCCACAATAGTTCCAGTGTAAACGTGGCCCTGATGCAGTGAAAAGTCAAGTTTCGCAGATGGAGTAGCCCCTAGCTCATGCTGCTGCTGTGAGGGGCTGTGGGCATGCCGTGTCTGTGCCCACCCTAGGAGCTCACCGTGCGACAGCACCAAGGTCCTGTGTGTGTTGGTACCTGGGGAATGGCATCATAGAGCAGGCAGGGTGTGCACGGTCTCTTGTGTCAACGTGTGGCCAGCCTGAAACCCTGCAGCTCCTGGAGCGCTTCTGACCTGCATCCTAATTGCACCGTGTTTTGACTCAGGCTGTCGTTCTGTCCACGTACCTGGAGATGGGCGCTGTGGAGCTCAGGGGCTGCTCTGCCGTGGAGCTGGGTGCTGGCACGGGGCTGGTGGGCATCGTGGCTGCCCTGCTGGGTGAGTGTGAGCAGAACTCAAGGAGTCATCTGCCATTTTCCTGACACGAGCCACTGTTGGTGTTCCTCTTCCTGGATTCATTTCCCCTCTGCTTAGGAGTTGTGACAGTGTGCACATTTTTTCTCTGTCAGGGTTACCCTGTAATTTCTGCTTTTCATGGCAGGTCACCTTGCCCTCTTTTCTCCTGTGATACCAACGATAGGACCTTAAAGTGACTTTGATTTCAAGGAGAATAATCCATATATATAGTTTTTTCAGGTTAAGATGCTTAAATCAGGGCCGGAGGGTTAGCTCAGTGGTTCCGGTGTCTGCCTCGCAAGCGCAAGGTCCTGAGTTCGATCCCCGGTAACCACATATAATGCTGGGCGTGGAGACACGCCCACCAACAATCAACACTGCATACCACAGTGCTGGACGGACGTGGTGGCTCACGCCTGTCATCCCAGCACTCAGGAGGCAGAGACAAGAGGATTGCTGAGTTCGTGGCGGCTTGCCTGGGCACCATAGTGAGCTCAGGGCCAGCCTGAACTAGAAAGTGAGACCCTGTCTCAAAAAGCAAAAAAAAAAAAAAAAAAAAAAAAAGATGCTTAAATCATTACCGACTTCCCTTCTTACTGATACGAACAAAGTTATTAGGAGGGGAAATGAGGATTTTTTTCTGCTTTTTCCTGAGAAGCAGAGTTCACGCAAAGCTTTATAGGCTGATATAGAAACATGTTGGTGTGGTACAGTATATAGTTATATTGGGTTTTCACATTTCTTTTTTTTTTTTTTTGAGACAGGGTCTCGCTTTGTAGTTCAGGCTGGCCCTGAGCTCACTATGGAGCCCAGACAAGCCGCCGCGAACTCAGCAATCCTCTTGTCTCTGCCTCCGGAGTGCTGGGATTACAGGCGTGAGCCACCACGCCCGGCATTGTGGTATGCGGTGTTGATTGTTGGTGGGCGTGAGTCTCCACGCGCAGCATTATATGTGGTTTCTGGGGATCGAACTCAGGACCTTGTGCTTGTGAGGCAGGCGCCGGAACCACTGAGCTAACCCTCCGGCCCCTCACATTTCTTAAATCTTACTATTTGGGTCATGTTGGGTAAGCTGTTTAACCTCCAAGGGATCATTTCTCCATCTGGAAAAAGGGAGTAATACCAGCATTTACTAAGATGTAAAGACTGAATGAAATTGTGCGTAGAAGTCTGTTAGTTCAGTGCACAGAGGAAAGGCTCTGTGACTGCTATTCTGAATGTTTCTGATCTAGAAATTTTGTCTGGAGTTGGGAATGTCGTGCACAGCGTTTCATGTTGTGTGAGAGCCAAGCGCATTAGTTATTGTTCCCACAGCAGACTTTCTGTGCATCAGGTAGAGCAGCAGCACAGTGCAGTGCTGGTGGTTGGGAGCTGTGATCTTCTTGGCCCAGCTCCAAGGAAGCCTTTGCTGCCTTCTTTCACGTCCTTGCACATAGATGATGGCTTTGTGCATCTGTCTCTCCCAGTGGAGTGAAGGGTGTGAGGAATGGGACTATGTGTCACCCTGTGTCTGTGGCCCTAGACAGCACCTGCTACTCAGTTGATATTTAGGAAGCTGTGAAATAAGAGATGAGCAAACTGGATTGATGGCTTTTGAAAGTAATGAAAATTAATGTTTCTGTCATTAAATTGGTATAACTATTACAGAAATAATGAGTCATCACCATTAGCATGTGGTGTATTTCTGTTCTTTTTCCTCCACTGTATTTTAAATTATAAATGTCATGGTTATATGTGTGTGTATACACATACATATAAAAATATATTTAACCTGTTATAAACATTTTTCTGTTCTACTGTATGATTTCAAAGCTTAATTGCTACAAAGTGTTAGACTGGAGCAGTTGTTTTTTTTTTGGTGACAGGGTCTCACTTTGTAGCTCAGGCTGGCCTTGAGCTCAATATGTAGCCAGGCAAGCCTCGAACTCAGCAGACCTCTTGCCTCTGTCTCCCGAGTGCTGGGATTACAGGTGCGAGCCACCATCCTGGCTACCAGAGCAATATTGATACTGAAACCTGAAGGTAAGAAAAAAATGTCTTTAGAAATAGAACTAAGACAGGTGAAGATTTTGAAACATAAGAAAGAGATTTGTTGGGCCGGAGGGTTAGCTCTGATTCTGGCGCCTGCCTCGCAAGTGCAAGGTCCTGAGTTCGATACCCGGAAACCACATACAATACTGGGCGTGGAGACTCATGCCCACCAGCAATCAATACCGCATACCACAGTGCTGGGTGTGGTGGCTCACGCCTGTAATCCCAGCACTTGAGAGGCAGAGACAGGATTGCTGAGTTCGAGGTTTGCCTGGGCTACGTAGTGAGCTCAGTGCCAGCCTGAACTACAAAGCAAGACCCTGTCTCACAAAAAAAAAAGAAAGAGATTTGTTTTCCTTTTAAAGGATTTTGGGTCTTTTTCCCCTGCTCTGATCTTCGTCACCTATTCCTAGGTTTCAGGGATCACCTGTTTGCCCATCCCTGGAATATTGCTGTGGTTAGAGAAGTGAGCAGTAGGCAGACCAGTGTCTCAGAAATGTTATTAAGTCTAGTGGAAGGAGGAGAATAAAGATAAATACATTAAAAAGCTTCCCCAAAAGTAGTTAGTGCTACTCAGAATGTTTATTTATTTATTTATTTATTTATTTTGAGACAGGGTCTTGCTTTGTAGTTCAGCTGGCCCTGAGCTTACTATGTAGCCCAGGCAAACCTCGAACTCAGCAATCCTCCTGCCTCTGCCTCCCGAGTGCTGGGATAACAGGCGTGAGCCACCACGCCCAGCTACACAGAATGTTAATATGAGGTGAGGAGAGTTTCCTGTTAAGAGAGCTATAGCTGCTAATTATGGATCAGTTCCTGTGTTTGGGGGAGGGGTGCTATATCGTCCTTCAGGCAACCTGCATATAAAGAAACATGGCCTTAGAATTCTTGTGAGGTGGTGGGACAGGAGTTAATGAGGAGGTCACAGGGCTAATGGGCTGCAGTTAGAATGTGGATCCAGGCTGTCTCAAACAGGCTGTTAGTTTGAAAATCTCTCCAGCCTTTATGCAATTTGGGAACTATTTGTAGAAGAAAAATATTCTACCTTGAAGACAGGATTCTTTAAATTGGGTTGGGTTCAGGGAATTTGGATTTTTAAAAGCTGTGTATGTGATCTGACGTCCGACTAAGCCTAGTGATCATTCATTGTCTTAAAATATAATGCTCAGGAAGGAACTGACTTTTACTTTTCTCTAATTCTGGCACAAATCACTACTAAACTTTAGACTTGTACATTTAACTGAAAGCCAGATATTTCTGCCTGGCTGTTTGCCAGCGTGTGAAACGATACACGTGAAAACCCAGACTCTATTTCCCCTTCCCAACTGTTCTTCCTTCATTGTTCCGAGTCACCTGGTCCAGTTCCTTGCCTCCCTCAGCTGCCCGAACCTTGCTGGGTCTTTGAACGACACATTCTTCCCTGCTCCCTTCCTCTCCCATCACCACTGGGGCCCTCATCGTCTGTCTCCCGTATGGCTCTGCACCTCCTACCTGTACCTTTGTGCCTATCCTTGGTTGTCTCAAATCCACTGTCTGAGCAGCGGTCCTGTGTCTCATCTAAAAAGCAGAATTAGTGGTGTGCTCAGTGTTTAAACATTTCTGAGCCCTCCCACGGCCAGACTTCTTGGTAAGAATTTGTAATGTCATCTCACCTGACTCAGCCCCTCTCTTTGAGAAGTGTCTGGGGCACACATTGGGCCCTGGTCTCTGTCTTTTGCCTTGAATGCTCTCTCTCCCCTTTCCTTGGGTTATGCGCTACTTAGGTAGAAGCTCAGATTTCCCTTCCTATGAGACTCTTCCTCTGACCTTTGCTCCTGTTGAGAAATTTCTTTTTTGTAACTGTGTGATTTCCTGTGCACACCCACATTCCTATTATTTTGCTTCCCACACTGCATGGGTTATGTTTATGTGACTCTGTCCCTGTGACACTCGGCGCTCTGGGTAAGGACTGTCTTGCTCATCTTTGTGTCTCTGGCACATAATATGTGCTTGACTAAGTGAATAAATTAGAGCATTGCTTGTAAAACTAAAAATGATGTTACATTTCCTTCACATTTCTAAGGGAGGGTGGCATGTGGTGTTTTTGATTGGGTCTGTTTCCACAAATCTGTTAATGAACTCAGTATTGTCTCATTTCCCTTCTTACCCAGGGCGGCCGCTTGATCACTGTTTCATGTACCGTCAGCACTGCACGCCATCGCGTCATCTTACCTAGCAGCTCAGAGCTGCCTGGGTGAAATGCGCTTCCCCTGGCTCAGGCCTGGGCTGGCCGGTGGCTGAAGGAGCTCTGCTACTGTCTCTCTTTACAGTCCAGCCCCAGGCTGCTGCTGGTGATGCTGGGCATTTAACGCAGGGCCTTTGCACTGAGCTACATTCCCAACTTATTCTTTTTTATTTTGGGATAGGGTCTCACTGGGTTGCTAAGTAGCCCAGACTGAGTTAGAACCTGTGGCCCTCTTGCCTCATCCAGTGCCAGGGTTACAGGTGAGCACCACTGTGCTCAGCTCTCCAGAGATTCTTTTTTTTTTTGAGACAGGGTCTCGCTTTGTAGTTCAGGCTGGCCCTGAGCTCACTCTGTAGCCCAGGCAAGCCTCGGACTCAGGAATCCTCCTGCCTCTGCCTCCCGAGTGCTGGGATTACAGGTGTGAGCCGCCATGCCCGGCTCTCCAGAGATTCTTGCTGATGCGGGGCAGTCACACGCTAGCTCCTCTTACTCTGGTGGTTTTCATAGTTTTGGCTTTCAAACTTGCACTCTTGTTTTTCATTTTCAGCTACTGACAGGCCTTATTTCAGTGCAAAGCTTGGAGCAGTCTGAAGAGAAGTCCCACAGTGTCCCACCCTGGCCACCCCTGCGTCTGGGTCTCGACTGCAGTCCTGCCTTAGTTGAGTGTCTGTCTTGCTGAATGAGTCTTCTGCTTATGTCTTAGGTCCTGTCTGTTCTCATCTGCTCAGGGATACCTGCATCCTTTCCTATTTGATCATTTCCCTCAGCATATAACCTTGCTTTTACTTTCCCATCTTTGCCAAAGAAGAGATATAAACCTCCAAAGTGGATGGCTGTAGGTTGGTGGCAGGAAATGAGTAAGAGAACCGTGGAAGATCTTCACAGAGATACCAAGCAAGCTGTTGAAGACATCTAGGGTTGTGTCAGAAGTTATTGGCAGGGCTGGAGATTTAGCTCAGTGGTTCCGGTGCCTGTCTCGTAAGCACAAGGCCCTGAGTTCAATCCTGGTAACCACATACAATGCTGGGCGTGGAGACTCACGCCCACCAGCCATCAATACCACATACCACAGTACCGGGCGTGGTGGCTCACACCTGTAATCCCAGCACCCGGGAGGCAGAGACAGGAGGATTGCTGAGTTCGAGGCTTGCCTGGACTACACAGTGAGCTGAGGGCCAGCCTGAACTACAAAGTGAGACCCTGTCTTGAAAAAAAAAAAAAAAAGTTATTGGCAAAAGATGAGACAATTTGAACATCAGTGATGATAGTGTCAGTGGGTTAAAATACACCAAGAGCATTTCATCCATGTTGCCACAACAACATGCTTGACCTAGTTAGTTATCTTTGAAGGGTGCTGAGAAATCAACTCTTTATTTTGAACTCTAGCTTATGAAAGAGGGTGGAGAAACAGAAGTTACTCTGTCTTTGCTATTTGGCTCCTATACAAAATAAGTAACTACTTCTCAACAAGTGCAAAAAGAATATAGTGAAGTAAAGATCTGAGTATTAAGGCTTAGTGGCTGCTGGTGTTTCAAAAATAGGGCCCGCAGAGTACAGTAAGCTTCCAAAGTATTCAAAAAAATCTAACTCAGACAAATTTATAGTAGATACAGAGGACAAAGGCAAATGTGAAACTATACAAATGATGTATAGTATGAATTTAGAAGTAGCCTCCAAAATCGCTGAGATGGGGAATAGAAAAGCTGTTAAAATTAATACTGGATTGATGTTTAAGAGACTAGATCAGTCTGAATTGTCACAAGAGTGCTCTGTGGTCCAAGAAGTCCAGAGATGGCCAGGCCTGAGGGCCTACATCTGTAGTTCCAGCTACTCTGGAGGCTGAGGTAGGGGGATCATTTGAATTCAGGAGTTTGAGGCTAGCTTGGGCAATATGGTGACCTCATCCCAGAAAGAGGGGAAGAGGGATGAGAGGCGTGAGGGAGAGAAAAGGGAAGAGTGGGCAGGAGAAAGAAGCAAGAGAGAGAGGGAGGGAGGGAGATCAGCCTCAAACCAGAAAGAGATACACTTTCTAGCAAAGGATGTTCCACACGGCTCTGAAGTCCAGACTTGTAAAATCGTAACAGCTTGAGCATTTTCATCTGCATCACATTCTATGACTATAAACTTGTCAGACTGAATTATGTACTGCCACAGTGCTGCGTGTCAGGAAACACCAGGTATAAGCTGTCCTGGAAGGTGCTGACTACAGCTGGTCTGAGACTGGGAAGCCTACACGTTGAAGAAGGATGCAGATGAGAAACTTTTAGGAAAGAGTGAAACTTTAAAACTATTAAATGTTAGAAGTCCTCGGTCAAAATGCAACATGACTGCACTTTTGTAGATGAGGGATTTGAGGGCTGACCTATTGTGGGTGTTTCACCTAAAGGGAGATAGTCTGCTTGTCTTAACTCATGTGGGTTAAAAAATAAATCTTGTAGTTCGTTGTCAGCAGTCTACAAGAAATGGATTAATAAAATCCTACCTCATTAATTTTCTGCATTGCACCTACAAACAATATGCAAAGAATGAGAATTAGCATTTTAACTTACATTTCTGAAGTGCCATGTGTTTTTTCAGATTTGGCAGTATTGGGGATTGATTGAATTTAGGACCTTGTATGTGCTAGTCAGGTGCTCTACTGTTGATGTACATCTGTAGTCCTTACTTTGAGACAAGATTTTGCTAGGCTGCTCAGAGTTGTTCCTGCCTCAGCCTTCCAAATAGCTAGGATTATAGGCATCATTACCATGTCCTGCTCCCAGTGGTTCTTTTTTATTTTTGTACTGGGAATTGAACTCGGGGTCTTGTGCTTTCCCGGCAGGGGTTGTGCTGCTGAGCTGCATCCCTGGCCCCTATAGTAGTTCTTAAGTGAACAGTTTTTAATGATTACATATGTGTTACATAACACGTATAGTTAGCTGCTTCAGAACAGGACTATTCTCAGTAGCTAGTTTCTCTCTTCTGCTTTTAAAAACTTTAACCTCTCAAGACAACCTTTCTCTGTTTTTGTTTTCTTTACATCAGTACTCTGCTTTCAGAGTTTTCATTCTTGGGCTACCATTTTACCCTGAGGCCTGCTGACTTGGTTGTGGTCTAATGAAGTACAGCAGTACATACACGTGAAGGATGGGGCAGCTCAGCTTGCAGAATTCAGAAGCGTCAAATCTGTCACTTGGTGACTCTAATTCATAGGCACAAATTCAGAAAATAGCAGGTATATTGTAGAGGCAAATCAAAGGTTTACTTTCACCAGAAGGCAGTGTGGAGGAGTCACCACTGTTCTGATCCATTCCAACTGGTTATAAAGGATGTAGATATTCTGTGTATCAGGTGGATTACCTAGATCCTTCCTTGTTTAATCTGATTTGTTGTACTGATTTGCACATTACTTTCTCTTTGTGTTCTACATTTTGTAGGTGCTCATGTGACTGTCACGGATCGAAAAGTAGCATTAGAATTTCTTAAATCAAACGTTCAAGCCAACTTACCACCCCATGTCCAAACCAACACTGTTGTTAAGGAGCTGACTTGGGGACAAAATTTGGAGAGTTTTTCACCTGGAGAATTTGACCTGATACTTGGAGCTGATATCATATATTTAGAAGAAACATTCACAGATCTTCTTCAGACACTGGAATATCTCTGTAGTGACCACTCGGTGATTCTTTTAGCTTGCCGAATTCGCTATGAACGGGATAATAACTTCTTAGCGATGATGGAGAGGCAATTTACTGTGAGTAAGATTCACTATGATCCTGAAAAAGATATACATATTTACAAAGCACAGAAGAGAAGCCAGAGGGAGGACTTTTAGGTGGGTATACTTTCGAGGAACATTGGTTCCCAAGAAAGTCAATTAAGGTGTCAGATGGAGAATCTAACCATATTTAATGCATTGGCATATTGTACAAGTCTGTCTAAAAGAAAGAGCCTCAAGGGAGAAAGCACATGTGTTTTTTCCATTTTGGTTTTAAAGTTTTGGTTTTCAGTTTTAAAACAGAGCAGGACTTTGTTCCATTGTGATTCTTAGTCATGTTTTACTGCGCTGAAATTCAGTTCACATTAAAGTGTGAGATCTTGGGTTACGTTACTTCTTGTGCTGTTTTGCCCCATGTAGGTCTTAAACACTTTTTGATTGTTGAGATGAAGGAAGTTTCCTGGGCTCTGTGTCCCGTTTTTGGGCTTAATTTCAGGTGGAAGTATATAAGCAAAGTAATAAATTAAAAATTGATTTACTTTTTGAAAGCATCTAAAACCTTGGACTGGAATGTTATCTTCAAATCAGAAGCAGTTGTTTTCCCCTCCGGCTTTTCTCATTTTTGTGTATCTGTTTCTGAAGCCAGTGATGGCAAACCTTTTAGAGACCTGAGTGTCCAAATTGCAACTCAGAACCCACCTACTGATGACAAGGTGCTGACACTGCAAGTCAATCTGAGTGTTTGCTGCTGGCTGGCGGGGTGACTTGGCTTACTGCTGACAGGTGGGCTCTATGCCTGCCTAAGGCGTGCATGCCACAGATTTGGCTTTTTGCCTTTGTTAAGGCCTTCTGAGAAGCCCTCAAGCACAAGGTCCTTTCTTCCATGTGGTATCTATAGTTGCTTACTTAATGTGGGTATTCCTGGGAGGTTTTGAGCTTCTAGAGGGCTGGAAGGTTTCTGCTTCTTTCATTGCTTTCTCAGCATCTACTCTTATCATAGCCACATAATGAAAAATATACGTTAAGAGAGTACTGACTTAAGAGGGTATCGACTGTATGCTGTTTTGATTATCTTTGATACTTTATAAAGTGCGTATGAACTTTTCCTTTTTACCATGTAAGTTTAAACATCATTTAAACAAATTTAGACAAGATTATAATCTCATAGTATTTGTATTACGAAGATTTGTTTTCAAGCTATTAAAAATAAGACCTTATTCCTTTATCTTCTTTAATCTATCAATCAATATTTTATGTGTGCACATACCTGTTATTTTCTACATTCATTCATTCATTTATTTTTGGGTGGGGTTTGAAATGGTGTCACTATGTGATTCAGGCTGACCTGAAACTTTGGATGATCTTTCTGCCTCAGTCTTCCAAGTACTGGGATTACAGGCATGTGTCACTCATTATACATGGCTTAAGTGTGCTTGTGTTGTCCTTAAATACCAAAATCTTCAGTGCACCCTCAGGTTACAACCAGCCAGACTTACGAACAACTTGGGTTATGACCATAAGTTTAGTTCTAACTTATGACCACAGTCTTGAGTCACAACCCGAATGCTGGCTACTTGCCAGATGGTCTCAGAGATTTAATCCTTAAAGAGTTCTGGAAGGAGCAATGTCCTGTAATGGGGGTAACTGATATCCTAGACCAATATCTCAGAGCACTGAGATCTGCCTGTATACAGCAGAGACTTTGAAGGCTGTGTAGAGGAGCCTGAGCCTTCACTGACCAACTTGAGTTCATAAATTAAGGGTCCACTATAGTCCAAACTTATTTTACTAAGCTATGACTTTCACACCTTCCATTTCTTTAACATTTATGCAGTTAAGTAATCCAGTGCATACCAGTAGCTCTCCTTTAATATCAAATGTTGCTGTTAAGACAAAATCTTAAGAGTGTATGTATGACAAGATTATTAGAACTCTGCTAGAAGGAATGCTGTTCTTCTCTAGGCAGTTCCTTCTTAAGGATAGCTTGCTTTAGTTCTTGGTAGAACTTGAAGACTGTAATATCTTCAGGCAGATTCTGACAGAAAACATTTTACACTAAAGGATCAGAATTCTGAACATCAAAATACTTAAGCTGGGGGCCAGGGATGTAGCTCAGTGGTACCACTACCTGTCTGACGAGCACGAGGTTATGAGTTCGATTCCTGATACCACAAAGAATCCCAGTATTGTCTGGAATATTTATCTCAGCAAATAGAACTTATGCTGTGGAAGATTAGAATACTTTGGTAAGGAGGAAGACTTGATTCTCAGGGATATTAAAATAATATTCACAGTAACAAAATCACATTGATTTATGTTAAGATCCACCTCCAACAACCCATATTTTTTTTTAAATGGTGGTGCTGGGAATTGAACCTAGAACCTTGTAAATACTATGGGAGTGCTCTACTACTGAGCTCCCAACTGGATACTTTTAATTTATGGGAAGCATTTTCTACCAGTTTTTAAATTAACAGAATTAAACTATTAAGTTCTTAAAAATAACATATTCAGGATTATTAAATGGAACAAGATATGGGCCCTGACTTAAGTTGATGAAATAGATATAATTTAATCTTATGTTCTCCACAACCCTCTATGTAGAGTGAAATAGCACTTTCAAGACTTTTTCGAGACAGGGTCTCGCTTTGTAGTTCAGGCTGGCCCTGAGCTCACTCTGTAGCCCAGGCAAGCCTCGAACTCAGCAATCCTCCTGTCTCTGCCTCCCGAGTGCTGGGATCACAGGCATGAGCCACCACTCCCAGCACTGTGATATGTAGTACTGATTGCTGGTAGGCGTGAGTCACCACGCCCAGCATTGTTGTTTGTGGTTACTGGAGATCGAACTCAGGACTTTGTGCTTGCAAGGCAGCGAGGCAGGCGCTGGAACCACTAAGCTAAATTTCCGGCCCCTCAAGACTTGTTAAAAGTAAGAATTGAGTTGTCTTACAGAGCACTGCTCCAGGAAGCTGGAGACCATGTTCTTAGCACTCATATGAACAGCATGAATTCTGTCAAGTGTTCCGCTGTTTTACTTTAAAACCTGGAGATTTCCTTGTTAGCTGCAAGTCTTCTACTCTAAAAGCATGATACACTTTTCTACTACAACCATGTGTTAAAAATTTTAAAAGACAATATTGGAAATTAAATCAAAGAGTATTTGAGGGAGATTAGAAGGGAAAATAGGAGCAAAAGGAAAGTCTACCCATTTCATAACTTTGCATAAAATTGGTTCTGCTGCTTCTCATTTTTCTAACAAAGCAGATGAAGTTTGACATTAAAGATATAATAAAGGGGCCGGAGATTTAGCTCAGTGGTTCCAGTGCCAGCCTCGCAAACGCAAGGTCCTGAGTTGGATCCCGGTAACCACATAAAATGCTGGGCATGGTGACTCACGCCCACCAGCAATCAATACCACATACCACAGTGCGGGGCGTGGTGGCTCACGCCTGTAATCCCAGCACTCGGGAGGCAGAGGCAGGAGGATTGCTGAGTTCCAGGCTTGCCTGGGCACCATAGTGAGCTGAGGGCCAGCCTGAACTACAAAGTAAGACCCTGTCTCAAAAAAAAAAAAAAAAAAAAAAAGTTAAAAACAATGTATCAGGGCCGGAGATTTATCTTAGTGGTTCCAACTCCTGCCTAGCAAGCGCAAGGGCCCTGGTTCGATCTTGGTAACCACATACAATAATACCGGACATGGTAACTCATGCCCACGGGCAATCAGTACCACATACCACAGTGCTGGGCCTGATGGCTCACACCTGTAATCCCAGCACTCGGGAGGCAGAGGCAGGAGGATTGCTGAGTTCGAAGCTTGCCTGGGCTATACGTAGTGAGCTCATGGCCAGCCAGAACTACAAAGTGAGACCCTGTCTCAAAAAAACAACAAAAAAACAATGTATCAAGGTCATAAAGTTGAAACAGAAACTATCTAAATTATATGTAGAAAACAGTACTTTTTAAGTCTTAATATCTGTCCTAAAGATACATGTAAGCTTTACAAACATTGACTCCCATGCATCTAGTATGTACCTGTAATCATCAAAAGTTTAAAACAATCTAATGGAGTTTATAATCCACCTTTTGTGTAAAACAAGGGAAGAAAGAATATACATGTATGTAGTTGAGATTGTCACTAAAAACGTACAAGAAATTGCTTTTTACTGTTTGCCTAGGATTAATACTGTTGGCTTTTTTAAACCAGTGTTTTTTAAAAAAAATCCAAGTTAAACAGTTAAGACAATTATGAAGAAAATATATAAGGAATTCCTATATTAAGGAAACAACAAAGTGAATTTCAAAGTGAATACAAGACTTGAACAGATGTTTCTCCAAAGATAGGCAAATGGTTAACAGAAAAACATGCTGAATATCATCAGTCATTAGGGAAAACAAATTTAAAAATTGCATTGATTTTACTTATAAGGGTAGCTATTATTTAAAAATTGCAGTAGGAGTGCTCACTTTGGCAGCACATATACTAAAAATTGCAGTAGGAATCCTTGTATAGCAATGGTAGAAAGTAAACGGTGCAGCTGCTGAGGGGCTGAGGAAGCCTGGCAGTCCCTCAGGTAGTTCAACACAGAAATACCCATAACACAGCAATTCCACTTGCAGGTATATACCTCAAGAATTAAAAACAAGGACTTAAGTTTTTATACACAGACTGTCCCCAAAGACTAGTCACAATGGCTGAATGGTAGAAACAACCTAAATATCTGTCAACAGACAAATGGGTAAACATATGTACACAATGGAAAATTATGACTATAAAAATGAAGTACTGGTATATGCTGCAGTGTGGATGAACCTCAAAAGGCTTATTAAATGAAAGAAGTCAGGTACCAAAGTCATACACATATACATGACTCCATTTGTTTAAAATACCTAGAAATGGTGCATTCATAGAAACAAAGCAAACTGGTGATTAGGCAAGGGAGGAGGAAATGGAGAGTAACTGCTTAAAGGGTATATGGTTTTATCTTGGTATGATAAAAATGTCTGAGAATTGCTGGGTCTGGTAGCATAAGGCACAAGGATTGCTATTGGTTTGAGGCCAGCCTGGGCTACATAATGTGTTCAAGAGCAGAATGAACTACACAGCAAGATCCTGTCTTACAATATTAAAAAAAAAAAATTTGGCAAGTGGAAGTGGTAGTTACAGAACACTGTGAATGCATTAAATACCACTGAATTTTCAGTTTTTTCTTTAAAATGTTGCTATATGAATAGCTATTAAAAACAGGCAAAAATTGGCATCCATACTCTTGAAGATTACCCTTCTCCTTTACCTATGTTAGGCCCTTTTTAGAATCTGCAGCTTATCTGGTCTGTTTTCTGCATGCGCAAGATGTGGAGAAATTAAAAGGCATAGATATTGCAGATAGCACTAGGGCACTGTTTCTTTACGCCTGGCAATTCAGTGGACAGCAACATAGCACCATTAATAAGATGGGAACAGCCAGCTATTAGAAATATTAGAAGTCCTGTTCGTGACCTATTTTGTAATGAGTGGAAATGACAAGTATGAATCTACAGTAGAATGGAGCAGAAGCTATTAGAATTGTTCTTGGATGTAGTCAACCTTCTGAAGAGGGTATTTTGTTATTCCAGTGCTCAGAATTGTCCTTGGTGAACATTTTTTATGTGACAGCAAAGATAGAAAAGATTGCAGACTATTCTGGAGGCCCAGGCACTTGGGGTTGTGGTGAATCTGAGTGAATCCTGGTTTTTATCTCTTGTCCCCATGAAATTACCATCACACTATCTCTCAGAAAACATCTTAGTGTATCAGTAAGTTATGTGGTCACTTTGGAGAAGGGGAAAAATGTAATTCATGTAATTTTTTCAGTACAGTGGCAAATGTATAATTAGGCTTAATAAACACATCTTAACAATTAGAAAAAAAGAACATATAATACTTAGAAAAAATGTAACTGCCTAGTTTTAGAAGTTCCAGAAGATATTTCAGAGTATTACAGGAATCATTTATTTCTATACCTTAAGCAATGATTAAAACCACACCTTTTCTTCCATTTCACAAAATCACAATTTTGTAAATCTAAGGAGACCTAGAAATTTACCTGTTCTTACTGTTCTTTCAGTACAAATACTCATTTTGACACTAGAGACAAAAAGTCATTAATGTCTCCATTAGTTATATCAACAGGATAGTAACATCTCCAGATCTTCCAATACCCACTGTTCAGTGTTTCTGAAAAAAGCTTGAGCTAAAAGCCAGGATTACAATAAAATGAAGTAACTCAAAATAGGTTCTTGTTGTCTGAGTTAGTTTTCCATTGCTCTGCAATGCAAACTTAGCATAGGTTCTACAGGACTGTGTTCACTTAACAAAAGTAATAAATCTGAGTCCAAGAAAATGACAATAGAAGCATGAAACAAGAAGCACCGTTCCCCCAAAAAAGAGACTTACAGAGTTTTTAAAAGCATGTTTATGTGACTGCACATAAATGTCTGTGTAAAAAGGGCATTATGACAGTTGATACCACAAAGATAACAGTAAGAAAAAGCACTTTATGACAATATTTCACAAATTCACAAGGATCACTTTAATATACAAAGCAATTGCTACCATTCTGAACACAAAGCAGCTAATATGTACATAGTGTTAATAAATGTGTTGTAACTCAGTACGTTTTTTTTTTTTTAACACATAAAGCACAAAAAGATCTAGGTAAATTAAAACGGGTGTTTCTAGAATATAGGGAATATTATTAGAAGTGTACTTCCCTCATATTTATTTAGTATTCAACTCCAATAGAAACATCAGAGTTAAAAATCGATACCCTGTTTTGTGCTGATAGCTTTGGGGCAGGTATTCTTTACCCCAATCCTCAAGAAAAACTCAAAAAGCCAAACACCTTTCTAGGAACTTCCCTGGTTGTTATTTTTTTATTTAATCTAATCTAAAAAGTTTCAAATGATACATCTGGGTTAAAAATAATTACTTTTGCTGGGGATTGGGGAAGGCAGAGATTATAGCTGACAAGTACAAATCAGTGAAGGACAAGTTTACACGGGGAACTGCTAACTAGCACTCTTTGCCACCCCTATAAATCTATACTCACAAAAATGGTGACAAATTATTTCTCACTTTTAATATAAATAATTTTAGTACATATACACTGGAGTGGCACCTGGATAAAAATACGTCTATAAAGCATTTACCAATTCAATTTTAAAAACATAAGAAAATAAAACCTCCCAAACACAATGATAGATCGTTTCACATGGGCAACTAACAAGATCATTATCTGCAGGGATTTTCTTCCTTCCCTACTTATTTTTAAACTACCTCAGACTTACTCTCACATCTGAGCTATTCCTCAGAGAGAAGCTTAGAAATGTCACTCTTCTACAGGCAAGTATTAAAATAGGTTCAATTTAAATTTTTACTGTATGATTCCTTTCAAAGACATTTCCTGTAGATTGTTTTCTTTCCTTTCACTTGCTGGTGAAGATAATTTAAAATGTATCATGTTCTGCTCAGCTGGGAACTGCATCCACAATACTAAAATGCAGACAGGTCAATCTTTTCTCTCTGTGCTAAACAACTCTGCCTGTTTATAATATCAACTTTCTTTACAGGCTTTGTTCTATTTTATTTTTTTAAATTTTTCTTTTTTTAAAAAATAAATTTCAAGCTAAAACACCTGAAATATAAGTCTTCTATTCAAATGTTGTCTGGTCCCTCTTAAAGTCTGTCTGCCCCCTGAGGACACATACAAAGGCTTAAGCTACATTCACTCATCAGTAAGAACATACCATAAGCAGATGACAGATGGAACTGCAGCACCCTGTTTGTTTGAAATTCTTCCATACTGACTCAGCTTTATGGTATGTTCGACCTCTCAAGGATTAATGCCTCTCCTGGCCACTGATTTCAGAAAGTGAAGGAAACCAGTTCCTAGTACATACAGTGACTACACAGTCAACAAAGTCAACATTGTAAGTGTACAAGATATATGTAAAGCCATCCAAAGTTCTAGTTGTGCTTTGTACTACTGAGTGAACAAAATTTATTCTGTAAGTCATCTGTAGGCTTACTAAAACACACTTCTTTGTCCTCATCCAAAATCAAATTTAGGCAACATTTCTTTGATGACAATAAAACCATGATGAAAATAATTTAGTAAAATATTTATTGCATGATGACAATAGTTTTTTAAAAACTATTTTGGAAAACAATGGACTTTTTAGTAATGTATTAATGCTGGGGTAAGGCCAGTCCCATTTAAAATTGGAAAGAAATTTAAATTGTTTGAATTGTTCTCAATCTTTATCCATGATGAAAAAGCTTAAGATAAGTTTTGAGCCCATCCTTTAATTAGTGCACTGCTCAAATCTAATTTCTACATATGTTGCTTTTATAGCATTTTTAAGGCTAGCTTTTAGGTGCCAAAATAAAATCAATGAAAAATTTCTATTAAAAATATCTCATGACTTGAAAAGAGAGAGATCAAAAGTTGATAATGAATTAAGCTAATACCCAAACTGGGTCTTTAAAAGTGCAAGTTGCACCAAACATTTACCAAGAATTAATGTAAATATAAACCAAATAAATATAGGACTTGTTCTACATTAGTGGGAAATAATATGCCAGGAGGATTCAGAGCTAGAAAGGCAATAAAGCCTCTTAGAAACACCTGAAAAGTCATGTAACCACTATTTCTATCATATGCCTTATTTAATCCTAACAGCTGACTCTAGTTGATCGTAGCTTTAAACTCACTAAACATGAAAAGAAATCTAGATGAAGTCACTTCAAGTAAGTAAAAGCATGCTGGTTTGGATTATACAAACTTTGTTTTATCCTAAGCCTTTGTATGATTCCACATGTCACCTTGTATGGTCAAAAAGATAGTAGGGATTAGTCCTGAGAGACAGAGATAAACTTCAGCCAGATGACTTCGGATTGGACAGCCTGCCTGACTGGTATTGTGCTTTCAGATACTTGCACTGTTGCTGACCTACTGTAAAAACACATTTTCTGACAGAAATCCCTGCTCAAATGAATCATCAAAACGCCTCCCCCAGGAAGATTTCTTGAAAACTCAGTGATTCCTTTAAGTTATTTTCAAAACATTCCTACCACTGTTATAGCTGCCAGAGACAAAGCAGAAAAACCAAATCCTTTTTTTGGGGGGGAGGGGAGGGTCAAATGACTAGAAACATTAAAAAATATCAAGCTAAAGAACACTAATAAAAAAGTAAAACACTTGGAAGAAAATCAGAAGATAAAAATCAATCATGAGTGCTGGAGTAATGCAGTCATAGAACTACCAGAAGGGATGCGATAGAAGACACAAAAATGTAAAATTTCATCTGACCTCAATATACTATAATATTCAGCATTCCTGACTTAAGAGCTCTCAGAGCTTTAGATTATATACTGTATGTATATATATATGTACACATATATTATACAAATGCCTTTTCCCCAACCCCCCCCAATATCTAAATGCACAGAGCACCTATGACAGTATTATGGTTGTCAGTATGGTACTTGGGTTTGAAAAAGAATGAACTTAAAATTTTATCTTAATATCAACTTTTTAATAATTTGAACACAATGGATTCTAGCCCTTTCTAAACCACTTTTCAGTTTAACACTATCAAAGCTTGAAAACTCATAATAGTAATATATCAAAAATAAACCCCTCCCCACTTCATTTTTATTAATCTGTCCTATAGATAAAAGTGCCACATGGCCCTATAATTGCAAAGTGAGCAATACCAAACTTGCTATTTTCTAGGCAAATCAGTAGCATATATACATATTCCTATGATGACATCTTCATTCCCTTTTGGCCAATATGAAGAAAAAAACATTACTAATAATGTGGTCTTATATGTTCTTGGCTACAAGATTTTTTAAAATAATAGCATTTTCTTAATAAAGATTCTCAAAGTTACAAGCTTAAAAACAAACACCTGTTTTCTAATTCTTGTATTAAAAAAAATTGCATAAAAGATGCTTGATTTCTTTCTGTATAGACTGAAATCTTCAAGTCTTTCCAAGGGTCTAAAACAGATTTAACAACACAATACATTTCTCACCTCACTATTAAGTGACTGACTTCAAAACAGTGCAATCATCCTTAAGGTATAAAGGACCAGGTCTTTGTAACTTGTAAACCCACCCGATACATGATTGCCTTGATTTATCAGGGACCAAAAAGGTCACCAAATTCTTAATTCAGCAGAGCCTCAACTTTTGGAAAAACAGACAACTTTATAGCACTACAGCTTTCTACACACCAGGCAATTTCCCACTTACAATGCTTATGACATTCAAAATGTTCAATTTGAATTGACTCTATGAAGTAATTGCAATTGTGAACAATTTTGTGATTTTGCTTTGTTCCTGTTAAAGCAAATTAGAAAATGACATATCATGCTGGCATACAAAATAATTTTTATGCTATCAGTTTCCCCATTAGCTCAGCAGGACAAACATCAAACTTTACAGTCGTTTGAAAGCCTTCTTGAGAATCTGGTGAACTGTCCAAATATAAGGACTACATCACTCAATTCTTAGAATGATGCTCCTTCATAAACTGTTCATCCTTGAAAAAAGACAATGGTTTGTTACAAACAAAATTATAACATTTACAAATATTAAAAATCTTATTTAAAAATGAACCAAATAACTAAAAATCTGTACAGTTTGTTAAACAAAATTTTCTTAAGTAACCTCTGGCTAAATATATTTTGTTTCTTCTTAAAGGTATTGTCTTCTCAAAGAAATTATAATCTAACATTTTGTCAGTCTCCAATTTTTCAACTCTATCCTAGTCCTATTTTTCTTTTAAATAAGGCTAATTTTTAATTTATCAGGCTGAGTGAATAAAATGAGTAACTGATAAAAGTTGGGAACAATGTATGATATACACAAATACAGACTATCAGGAATTAAAATAGGTAGTTGCTTTATAAATCACAAAGGCTATATAGTATATGAGAAAGCCAAAGCACACTACCCATTTTAGATGAAAACAAAAACATGTTTTACAAGAATGACAATCTAAATTTTGTAGCACAACAGACATTCAAATATGTCTGAGAAAAACTATTTTTCTTGTGTACAGGTAACATGACCTTTTAGGACCACATCCTTATAACATCTTTCAATTACAAAATTCAATAGAGACTCTGATAAATGGAAAAGATTAATATGGAAAAGATTGAAAAATCGGTGTTTTCCTATAACATTAATGTATCACTTTGCTTTATGTAACATCTTGAAGGCTTTCCTGTTGGTGGTACAATGTAGATGGAAAAGGCAACAGTAAGTAAGAAATATCTTAAGTAAATGAGTGACAATATAAATATCTTTGATGTTGAGGACAAAAGTGTTTTATTTAAAAACCTTGTTATTGAAACTCAAGGAATTGGTTTACTAGTCAGCATCGTCTTACTAAGATTTAGTGCTAACTAAAATAAGCTCTGTACTTTTATTTACTTTGATTTAATTTAAAATTCAAGTACCATGCTTTTTCATTCAGGTGGTTACTTCTTTTGATGTATTCAAAAATGTTGAACACACATAGAACCAAATTAAGAAGCAACAACTACCCTGTAGCTAGTACAGGGTATTTTTAAGGATCAAGGACAAGTTTTTCAGTACTGAAGAAAAGAGCACACATAGAGTACTCCAAATTCATTCCTATTCCTTCAAAACCATACTCAAATTATTTTAGTTTTTGTCTTTTAATAGTTTTACATAATTCACCATGAAAATGTGAAAACAAGTCAGTTTGGCAATCAACATTTCTCCATTGCACCTTACTTACTTTATGCATGCGGCCCACACATTACTTCAGTGCAAGAGGCTAGGGTAACTCTGTCCCTAAGGCAATCAGGGAGCTCAGCACAAACCTTGAAATTATTAAAAAAAATTTCATTTTCCTCATTTCCCCCATCAATTTACAAGTAAAACAAATTATTACTTCTTGAGGAGGGTAGGAGTTGAAAAACAGAAGTCTCTTCATGATTCCTGGCGCTGAAAATTTCTTGAGGGGAGAAGTGGAGGCAGGTGTTGGAACATTCACAGTTTAATGCAAAAGCACAAATGAATGAAATTCTGTAGTTGCTTTCAGGCAGTTTTGCGCATAGAAAAAAAGAAATGTTTAGAAAATAAAATGTTTATTTTGTCTTTCTGGTTGTGGCCAATCCGGTCCATTTTGATTCCACCCTAACAGGTGAAAATTTAAATCCCGAATTAATCTGATTTGTGGCAGTAAAGGTCCTTAAGTGCTTTTAGCTCCTCAATCAATGTCTTGTTTTGGTTTTCAAGCACTGCCACTCTGTTTTCTAAACATTTCACATATTCTTTCTTCTTTCTGCGACACTCTCGAGCTGCTTCCCTGCAAAGAAAAAACAGGACAGAAAATTGCAGTTATTTCTATCAGATTATTTTTTAACAGAAATAAAGGAATAAGCAACTTAATATGCATTAGGCATTTAAAAAGGTATACAGAATGACTGAAATTGTCTTATATAAAATTTAATATACCATAAGGTTGATTTTAAAAACATGACAGCTGGGCGTGGTGCCTCATATCTGTAATCCCAGCACTCAGGAGGCAGAGGCTGCTGAGTTTGAGGCTTGCCTGGGCTACCTAGTCAGGGCCACCCTGAACTACCAAGTGAGACCTTGTTTCAAAAACAAACAGGATAAAAAACAAAACAAAAAGATAAAGTTAAATGGTCACTTAAAATTTGAAAAGTATCTTTTTAAAAAATCTTAAGAAGAGGCCACTGCATGCTCCTTTGCATGCTAGCCCACTCACATGGTATAGAGTGTACTTATTTTCCTACTTTACTTGGCCCAAACTTACTCTGTAACATAAGAGTTTTAAATGAATGATTCTTGGAAAGCAACAAATACAAAAGAATTGTTCTGTTACCTTATACTCAATGCAAATACTAATTTAGAGTGGAGCAAAGACCTAACTTTAAGACATAAAACCATAAAATTTCTAGAGAAGCTTCCTGAAATTGAATTTCACAGTGATTTCTTGGATATGACGTGAAAACATAACCAACCAGAAGAAATAAGGACTGTATTAAACTTAAAAATTAGATACTGGGACATCATAAATGACAAAAAGGTAGTCTATGAAATGACAGAATATTTACAAATCATGTATTTCATTAAGTTATATTTAGAATATATAAATAATTCCTGTAATAACAACAACAACAACAAAATAAACCAGATTAAAAAATGAGAATAGGGGCTGGGGATTTAGCTCAAGTGGTACCGCGCCAACCTTGGACACACAAGGGCCTGAGTTCGATCCCCAGTACTGCAAAAAAAAAAAAAAAAAAGTGAATAGGATTTGGATACTCTAATGAAGGTACAGTAATGGCCGGTGAGCATTTAAGAAAACACTCTGTATCACCTAATCATTAGAGAAATGGAAATCATTAAGAATGGCTATCTTCAAAAACTGCCACCACCATGCCCACCAGAATACATTAGTTGATGATGTGAAGAAGCTAGAATACTTTGAAATTGTGGGCTATGTAAAATGGTAAAGCTGCTATGGAAACCCTGAAAAGTTACCATAAGATAAATAGAATTTACCATATGACCCAGTAAGCTTCTCACCCCATCTCCAAAGTACTAAAACTAGAAGCTCAAAGAGAGCTACCATGCCCATGTTCAGAGCAGTCAAGAGGTGGCAACATTACCAGTATCTATGATCAATGGACGAATAAGGAAAATATGGTAGATTCATAAATGGAGTATCATTCAGCCTTAAAAAGGAAGGAAATTCTGTTATGTTCTATGAACCACAAAGACACTAGGCTAAGTGAAACAAGTTAGTCACAGAAAGACTCAACAGTATAATTCCACTTGTATGAGGTATCTACAGTAATGAATTCAATGAAACAAGACATAGAATGGGGACTTCCAGGGATATGGGGAAGGGAAAATGGGAAAGTCCTGAGTCAGTTTGAGTTCTGAAAGATAAAACCATTCTGGAGATCTGTTGCACCATGACGTGAATGTACTTAACAGTATACTTAAAAATAGAATGTTAACTTCTATATTGTATTGTTTTTTAACCAAAATTAAATTAAAAATTATTTCAAGAAGTCTAACATCGATTAAAAGTAATTTAAAAAACTTTTGCAAGCTGCCAAGTGTAGACTAATAAACTTTTTTTAGTTCTACACGGTCAAAAATCACATCAAAATTTTCATACCTTAGTTCCTACCTCAGGTGCCAGTACAAGGTAGGTAACTTACTGTTCAATAAACATAAAAATAGAACAGAAAAGGGTTTTTTTTGTTTTTGGAGACAGGGTCTCACTTTTGTAGTTTGGGCTGGCCCTCAACTCACTAGGTAGCTCAGCTCAGCCTCAAACTCACAGCAATCCTGCCTCTGACTCCTGAGTGCTGGGATTATAGGTATGAGCCACCACCACGTCTGGCACTGTGGTATGTGGTTCCGGGGATGGAACTTGGGACCTTGCACTTGCCAGGCAGATACCAGGAGCACTAAGCTAAATCCCTGGTCCAAGACTCTTTAAGTTTTTAAAATATGAAAAGCAGTTATATACAATCAATAATTTACAACAAGGACATGTATAGCATAGCAATTAATAGTATTTTTAGTGTCACATTCCTGGGTTTTAATGGTTTTATCCCTCATAAATACGTAAGCCAGAAGCAACTTACTTAATCTTACTTTCCTGACTATAAGAGATGATGTTACCTACATCACCACGTTTATGAGGAATGAGTTAATATAAAGCACATGAAAAAGTGTCTACTAAAAATATTACATATTAATTCTAGATAATTCAAATGGTAGTATAATTCTATTAATGGTAGCATTCCAGTACTGTTTTCATCCTCACATAGCCTATCAGTTCAGAAAAAAACCCATTTGTTTCTATTGAAGCTGATTTGCAAAACTACATGTCATGTTGAGTTACCCACAATAGAGATACGGACAACAGAAAATCTACTGCATCACTTTACCACTGAAGATTTCTTTGGAAATGCATTAAAAATAGCTCCAATAGTGCTCGCTTCGGCAGCACATATACTAAAAAATAGCTCCAATAGTCCTGAACAGTGAAGGAATGTCAAGAGATGTCTTGGGGCCAAAGGAAAATATCAAAAATGATTCAGAGGTCAATTTGTATATTACATATTTGGTGCAGGATGTGTGTAATCTTTAAGAATAATTTCAAACAAGGTTGACCAATTAATCTCATTTCTCTTGGTTTCTCCTTTTTATTACCTTAGAACTCAGTCCCTAAGCAGAACTCGCCATATAAATGCTGTATCTACAAGCTAGTCTCCAAAGTTAAACTAATATCCTCATAAGTTAGTACCTTCCAACTTTGTTCTACTACAATTGTACTAAAGTATCATGATTTTTTTTTTTTTTTTTAAAGACAGGGTCTTGCTTTGTAATTCAGGCTAGCCATGGGCTCATTATGTAGCCTGGGCAAGCCTAGAACTCAGCAATCCTCCTGCCTCTGCCCCGAGTACTGGGATTACAGGTGTGACCCACCATGCCCGGCAGTATCATGAAATATTAAAGTAAATGTTCCTTAAAAGAAAACACCAGGCTAAGAAAATTAACTTATTTTTGAAAGCATTCTAGGATATACTTCTTTCCATAATGTACTACTGTGAATTAAGGCTCTAAACTAGAATTCTACAGCATGCCCTAAACTTAATCTGTTACATAATAATACTTGGTGGTGGTAGTGTATGTGTGCCACAAAGAATATACCTCAACACTTTTATAGTCTAAAATTTGTGTACAAAATTAATATGTCTCAATAGGCTGATGCTTAAATTATAGTATAAAATTTGGATATAAATTTAATATACACTAGCAGAGTTCTAAATTGGTGATTATAAAAATGGGGTTCAAGTCGTGCCTTTGACACTAAGTAGTTTTTTAGCTTCTAGTAAAGTCTACCACCCCCAATTAAGGAGTAATTCTTTACCTGTTTAAGAAAGAAACCCCCCCTCCATTTAACATATCCCAAACCAAGGTGTGTAAACCAATGTATCCCAAACCAAGCCTTGTGCAAAGGCATATGTAGGGGATATATATGGTGTGCCATTTTCAAACACCAATTTTAACTAGTGAGGAGATAGGCATTTTAGTATTAAAATAAATACTGTATTTTAGAGTAGAATATAACATTTAAACGAGCCTCAAGTAAATTTAAAAGAATCTGGTTTAGGGTCGGAGGGTTAGCAAGGTCCTGAGTTGGATCCCCGGAAACCACATACAATGCTGAGTGTGGAGACTCACGCCCACCAGCCATCAGTACCACATACCACAGTGCTGGGCGTGGTGGCTCACGCCTGTAATACCAGCACTCGGGAGGCAGAGACAGGCAGATTGCTGAATTCTAGGCTTGCCTGGGCTACATAGTGAGCTCAGAGCCAGCCTGAACTACAAAGCAAGACCCTGTCTCAAAAAAAAAAAAAAAAAAAAAAGAATCTGGTTTAAAGATTTTTTTTAAAAAACTGAATTCTTTATTAATACATTTTATATACACATCACAATCACAATCAACATTAGGAATTTCTATCAATATATGACATGAGTTGATTCTAAAAAATAAAACCAGAGATTCCTTTTTGAAGCTTCTCAGTTTTCTGTGAACAAGAGAACAAAAAGTTCACTGAGGGATTGGTCTGGGGCAGTGGTGGCCAACCTATGGCACAGCACACTGTTGTCACTGAAAACTCAAAAAGGCTTGCCATCACTGGTCTACGGTCTTATTGTAAATATTAGTAAACTCAGATGTCTCTTCCACAACAAAAAAAGGATTGATGATTCCATGCATTCAGGCAAACAGATGGCCTATAAATTCTGAAACTGACCCATAAATATATCTTGAGAAAACATGTATCTTTTAAACAATGTGTTTCAACATCTTTCTAAATTACTGAACTTTTTGCTTTTGTGATATATTTACTTTGTTTTGCCTTTTTTTTAGCATCCTCAATCCTTCCATTCTAATTTTTCTTCTTTGCTTTTGTATTTTTGTATTTGTCTTTCTAGTTGTCATCTACATGAATTATACAATTTTAAAAATAGGTGTATTGGTTCTGCCTTTTGTCCCAGGATGTAGAGAACTAGGAAGAATGTTACTCCTTAATATTATGGAAAAGAGGACTACCATCAAATTAATGAATATTTTCAAACCTATCAGAGGTTTAAGACCACAGAAAATTGACCCAAAAATCTAAGGAGACAATGTATCAGGAAGAGACATAAAGAGCCTGATCTAGAATAGTGGCAACTTGACAATGGTAAAAATAATTTTTATCATTTCATCTAAAATTAGTGAGAAATTTGAAGGCCAGATGGGAAGCAGGTGGGTCAGCCTCTGAAAAGTCCAATAACTGGAAGAGTCTCCATGGTCTTAAAAGCTTTTTTCACCACAAACTTTATCAAGTGTTCACAGAAAAAGATTGCAAAAAGTCCTAAGTATTTCTATGGAACAGATTTAGGGGAGTGAGATGGGCAAGAAATCCCTAAAGAGTTTATCCATTATGGGAAAAAAAAAGTATTATTATTCAGAAGGAAAGGACAAGCATTGTTGGTCTCAGGGTGCTGGATGGTGATGGGGGGTGGTATGAGGCCCTACTCCTTAAGGAGGCCAAGAGATCTTGCCCCTGAGACCAAGAGACTACACTTTGATGAGAATAAATATCCCTTTCATTCTGCAAAACCAACTCCAAATAATCAACTAAGAATAGTTACTGATACACAAGGGAGAGACTGGAGAGAAATAAGAGCTTGCTGACAGAGCCTAGGTAAGATACAGCACAGGAGGAAGATGGGAAATTCAGAATCAAACAGATTTCTCTGGGAACTACCTTCTACTCTAATGTTCTCAGGAGTTTGAAGACTGGTACATTGACAATAATTCTTATGACTCACAAAGTAACCCAGTCCTTTCAAGGCGGACAAACTTGCTTTTTCCTCGAAATACACTGTATGTCCACTTCCAGGCATAAAGGTGATTCATGTTGCTACTGTCCCACTACAGTATGTTTGGCCTAAACAGTACAAAGCACATGGATAGGAAAGAAAATTCACATTCCCATAAGACACAGCAATCAGAACTAGACTCAGGTATGACAGATACTAGAAAGGTTTAATGGAAAATTTAGCATAACTATGACTAATATGCCAAAGGCCTAAAGAATTTAAAAGGTAGGTAACATGCAAAATCTAAGCGGCTACTTTAGCAGTGAGATGGAAACTAAGAGCAAGTGGAGAAAAAGAATCCTCTGATCTAATCCTGGGTGGAACTGAGAAAGCCAAGTAAAGAATAACTGAACTTAAGACAGAACAGAAATTGAATTAAAAAACCAAAACAAAAAGCATGAGAGGAAAGAACAGAACAACCAAAAGTTATGGGACAGTCTCAAACATTCTTACAAATGTACAGTGGAATCTTATAAGAAAGAACAAGACAGGGCCAGAAATTTAGCTCAGTGGTTCCAGTGCCTGCCTTGCAAGTGCAAGGTCCTGAGTTTGATCCAGGTAACCACATACAATACTGGGCATGGTGACTCACGCCCACCAGCAATTAATACCACACACCACAAGTGCCGGGTGCGGTAGCTCACGCCTGTAATCCCAACACTCGGGAGGCAGAGACAGGATTGCTGAGTTCCAGGCTTGCCTGGGCTACATAGTGAGTTCAGAGCCAGCCTGAACTAAAAAGCAAGACCCTGTTTCAAACAAACAAAAAAAAGAACAAGACAGAAAAAGTCAGTTGAATAAAGTTTAACGGTATTTTTCAAAACTAATGACAGACACTGAACTACAGATATAACACTAAGGCTAAACATGGTGGGATTGAGGTGGAAACGCATGTGTGTGGGAGGGGGGTGAGGAAATTACATGAATTTGCTGAAAAAAGACAAAGTCCTCATGATAGATATAGATTTTTTCCTAAGAACCAACAAAATGAAAAACAGTGGTCCAACAACTTGTTTTTTTGTTTTGTTTTTTGAGACAGGGTCTCACTTTTTTTGTAGTTCAGGCTGGCCCTAAGCTCATTATATAGCCCATGCAAACCTCGAACTCAGCAATCCTCCTATCTCTGCCTCCTGAGTGCTGGGATGACAGGCATGAGCCACCACGCCTGGCAACAACTTGTTTTTTTTAAGACAGGGTCTAGCTTTGTAGTTCAGGCTGGCCCTGAGCTCACTTTGTAGCTCAGGCAAGCTTCAAACTCAGCAACCCTCCTGCCTCTGCCTCCCAAGTGCTGGGATTATGGGCGAGCCACCAGGCCCAGGATTTGTGGTATGTGGTACTGATTGTCTGTGGATGTGAGGCCCACACCCAGTATTGTATGTGGTTACCCGGGATTGAACCAGGGACCTTGCACTTGTTAGCCAGGTGCTGGAACCACTGAGCTAAATCTCCCACCCAAGCCTGACAACTTTTAACTACTGTGAAAAGAAATATGATGATCAACCCAGAATGGAATTCTAGGATACTCAACAAAAGGATCATTCAAATATGGTGAAATACTTTCTCAGAAAAAAACGTAGGCAGTTCTCTACCAGTAAATCTATTTCTAAGAAGTTAAAAAAACGGAGACAGAAATAACATATGAGACCAAACTATCTTTTCTGTACAAGAAGAGATACCTCAAAATTGCAAATATTAAAATTTCTACTTGTTTTTAACTGCTATAGTTGGCAGACTTTCTATAAAATACCACAGATTTTGGATTTTGCTAGCCTAAAATAATCTCTGGGCTGAGTGTGTATGTGAGGCTGTGTGTGAGACAATATAAATGACACACTCTTAGTTAAGATTTAATTCATGGCACCTAAGTTTGCTAGGTGTGAATGCAAAACTTAAATGTATGCTACCTCACAAGAATCCCACTTCAATATAAAGACACAGATAGGTTTGAAGCAAAAGGAAAGAGGATATACATTCAAGTACTAATCACAGGGAACCAAGGTGGTTTTTTTATGGTGGAGAAAGCACAGAATCAGAAGAAACAGTACCGTCAGGGATAAAGGATGATATATAATGTTAAGAATCAATCCCCTAAGATGCAATTTTAAAATTTATACTTTTAATAGAATTTCTACATGCATGTGGCAAAATCTGATAAAACTAGAATAACCTGTTACCAAACAGTTACACCTTTTTAACCTTTACACAACTTGTTGTCAAACTGCACTTGTTGCTTTTTTTTTTGGGGGGGGTACTGGGATCAAACTGGGGCCCTTGTGCTTCCAAGGTAGCCATGGTAGCATTTGAGCTAAATCCCTAGCCACTTTTTTTTTCTTCCTCAATGTAGTGCTGGGCATCAAACTCAAGACTTTGGGCTTGTGAGGCAGGCATCAGAACCATTGAGCTAAGCCCCCAACCTTGTTGAATAAGTTTTAAATAAACAAATTTACTAGAAGATAATCATACTTATTTGTTTGTATATTACATGAGTACTTTTTTGTTGTAATAGTGCAGTTGAGTCATTGTGACAAACTACTTGGTCTATAGGGCTTCAAATATTTACTCTGTCCCTTTAAAAAAAAGAAAGAAAAAAATTGCCAACTAGTGATCTTTCACCTTCAGAAACTAGACTTTGGAGGTTGAGGCAGGAGGATCACAAGTTTGAGGGCACCCCTGGCAACTAAATGAGGCTTTATTTTGGGCCATTCTCAAAATAAAGTATAAAAAGCACTGGACATGTAGCTTAGATGCACAGGGTCCCTGGGTTCAATCCCTAGTATCACAAAATAGAAACTTCAAAAAAAAAAAAAGGCCATTAAAACTACAGCAAACAGGAGGAAGAAAATAATAAAAGATCTGAGTATCGATGAAATTCTAAAGATTAAAACCAATTATCCTGGTTTAAAAATCTTACTAAAGATTTAAGAAATAAGAATACCAAGTCTACAAAAGCTGTTTTGGAAATGGCAAGGAATAATTAGAATTTGTTTTATAAGCCAAGCACTACCCTAATAGATATAATAATAAAACAAAACAGATCTCATACTGGTCTTCAACAACACAGACATGATCATCTTCCACAAAGTACATGAGCAAATTGATTGCAGCAATATGTAAAAATGAAATACATTGTGACCAAGTGGGTATTTGCAATGGAATTCACAAAATTGATAGGCAAAGAACCTCATCATTATCTGAACAGATTCAATGAAAGCATTTTAAAATATTTAATAATTTATGATAAAAATTTCCAAAGACCAGTACTAGAAGAGAGCTTTC